>JAFEMH010002571.1:0-245000 GCA_022495995.1 Adenophora triphylla var. japonica | reverse complement strand
TGAATTAACGAAGATGAAAATGAAGAGAGAACTAAAATTAAGAGGGAAAATTTTTTGTGAATTTTGTTTATAAGCTCTAGATTGAGATTTTAATGAAACAATTCACATATCTTAAGTCTTCTCGAGGATTTTTGAAATTTATACCGATAAGAAATGATACCATTTTAGGACCAATTTTGTTTATAGTCGGTTGTAGACGATGGTTTTATGACTAAACGCATTTCTAGGCGGATTTGGAGTTAATCACAACATTTCATGACCGCCCAACGCCTAGTCGAGCGACTTTTAGAGCACTGGCATATATGCATTTTGTAAAGTTATGGGAAGTTGATTTCGTTAATTGATGAAAGTGAGTTTCTTTAGAAAACTGGAATTGACTCTTGATGGGGAAAAACCCCACTTGTAATAAAAACCTAGCTAGCGTACTAGTGATCGGTGTAGAATGCGCAAGTAATGATTGAATCCAAATGCAATTGTGTATCAACAGTTAAACAAGAAATTAAAGACTGGGTTTTGTTTTTGGATTGACTAAATACTAAAATAATTTAAAGCAATTAAACTAGAGAACAATTAAAACAAAAGGAAATTCAATTTATGAGAAGTATTCACGGGTTCGACTTCACAATAACTTCATTCTATGCTATTTTTATAAGTAAGAATGTCAATCTTATTTTAGGGTTCATTCACAAAAATAATGATTGGGATGGTTAGGTCGGTGGATTGCAATCATATGGTTATCTTTAAATTATGTATTCTATTACGACTATATATTATAACTTTTTCAGACGGATTAGGATTGGGACGTGGCACAAATTGTTGGAAAGCTCTCGATGAGTACTATCCAATGGTAGTGAATTCTTAGGGTCATCTCTACTTTGTACTTCTGTAATTTTCATTCTTTGCTTATTTGCCACTCCGCTTTCGATCGTTCCTTTTGTACTCATTAAGATCAATATTCGTGACTTTCTCCTTTCATTTCCTGTACTCATGAATATTACAAAAAGCCATCAAAACACCCAATGTTGAGCATCAAATAGGTCTTAAGATATATCATTTGGATGGGTGAAAACACATCCATCAAATACCCCCAAACTTATCTTTTGCTCGTCATCGAGTAAAATAACTAAGAACAAAATAAAACTAATACCTAACTAAAACAAACAACGAAAAATATTTTTGGGATGTTCAAATCATATGAGATGTTTTTGGCAATGCAAGTCTCAGATCTTTAAAACACACATAATCTAAAAAAGTTATTATGAACATGTATTATAATTACATGGATGCATCTAACTTACAATTCTCCACTATATAATGGAAAATGCATGGATCATGGGAGATCATCGTTACCAAAGTAAAATATTATATATGATCACTTGTTTCATGCTCTAAATTAATGACAACAAGATGAAATTTCTGCACAAGGACACTCATTTGCATGGTTAAACACAACTGCCAACCCGACTACTCTTTTAGGATCAAATATGGCTTTATGTCTTGTAATATATCGCAAAAATTGGGGGTAGATTCACGGTTACAATATGAAGGTAGGGACATACAAAGTCAAGCAAGTGAAAATATAAAGTTTTCAACATATGTTCTTATTTTGAATTTATCACTACTCTCATCCATGCCAACCCAATGATTCAACCCCTAAACTTATAATTTTACATACTCTCACAATAGGGTTCAAACAAAATAACCATATATCACTTCCTGAATAGCCTATTTGATGTGTTGTTGACAGTCATGCAAACATGTTCTAGGGACCCTGAGAATGCCAAAGTGATCCTATAAAGGTATCCTACGTTGGTAACAATGATCAAAAGAATATAAGTGGAAGTGAAAGGTGGAGCAATTATATTTCACATGTTTCAATCTAATCATATCGCCGTATTGATAATAACTCTTAAGATTCACAATTAAAGCACACTCAAATCATCATAGACTTTAGCCAACATCCCAAAATATGAAAATAACAAAATTTTTAATTTTTTTTATGTTTTTTGGAGGGTGACACTATATACACTCCCCTATAAACTCACAAACTCGAAGAGATATCTACACCCCAACTCAAAACATGTTATGTCCTCATAACATAGAGAACAAATACATGCCTTGGGTTCCAAATGATGACATGACACAACAAACAAATAAAATAAAGCAATTAAAATATACCTAATTGGGTTGCCTCCCAGAAAGCGTATTTGTTTAAAGTCGTTAGCCCGACTATGACCCCAATTTTCGTTGAGGTTTGAGGTGGCCTTTGTATTTGGCCTTTGTTTTTATTCCTTTTGCCCACCTCATACTCTCTCGAGCACAAACGCTCACCACTTTTCATGCATATGTTCTATTTTTTATCAATTCCGGTGGTATCTTAAGAACTTTTGAGGCTTTTTGTTTAGCCTTTTTCTTCATCTTCTTGGGGACCTTTCCCCGAAACTCATTTGGTGCTTTCACCTCACAAACTTCAAGAACCTCATTCTCAACAAAATTATTAGAGATGTTATCTTGATCAAAGATATTAGCAAAGAAAAAAATCAGATATATCGAGTAAATAACACTCATCTACTTGAGCACATGAATCAATGAGTTTAGATGTTAGAGCGAAAAATGATTTTAATTGTGACACCGACTCCTTGTGGGAGCGGTCTAGGAGGTGATACAGTCTGTCACTCCAAGAGTGTTCGTCGGCTTTGTGTCCATAACCATGTCATACATGTCCGCTTTATCTCTAGCATTCTCACCGCCACTCAACATGCTCTCTATTTCCTCACATCTTCATCATGCCAAAATCTCTCATAAACACAATCATATACCTCATTAACATAACAACATGTATCATGGATAACTTGTAGTTCTTTGACATTAATGATGGTGTCGGTAGTAGCCATGAAAGGATTCCCAAGAAGAATGGGTGTTTCACGATTATTACTAACATCCTTTTCCATATCAAGCACAACAAAATCAACCAGAACGAGCTTGTCCACTTGGATTAGAATATCCTCCACAATATCTAAAGGAAGTTTGACCGAGCGGTACGCTAATTGAAGGGTTATTGTGGTGGGTTTAAACTCACTCAATCCTAGTTGCTCATCCACTAAATAAGGCATCAAATTAATGCTAGCACCTAAATCCAACATCGCCTTAACCGATTAGGAATTCCCCAAGGTGATCTTAATATTAAAGCTACTGGGGTCTTAAGTTTGGGTGGAAGGTGGAATTGGATCACGACACTCACATTCTCAGACATAACCACTTGTTCACATCTTTCATACCTTTGCTTTCGGGTATTTAATTCCTTGAAAAAACTTGATATAAGATGAGAAATTTTTAGTGACATCCAATAATGGTAAATTGATGTTCAATTTGGAAAACATGCCATATATTTCAGAAAATTGTTTCTCCATCTTTAGGCTCATCATTCTACCCGAAAAAGGTACGGGAGGTAAATATGTGTAAGTACCCAAATTCGAATCGTTATAATCCGTTAACTCCCACTTTCCAAGTTAACGAGACTTTTCAGATCGCCCGCACATTCAAAAATCGAAGTGTGTTGGTCCCAAAGGTGCAATAAGAGTATCAAAAAGCCTAGAGGGGGTGAATAGATGTATAAAAATTTTCTACTCTTTTCAAAAATTCAACCTTGGATTACTTGGGCTGAAAGTGTGGTCAAGTTAAAACCAACTTTCAAGCTTAGTAAAATGCACAGCTGAAGTTTTCTAAGTATAAAAACTTAGTAGTAAAGATAGTATGGTCGACCGCAAAAGTGAGAGTGTGGTCGACCGCGCGGTTGAAAATGGCTTAGGCAGATTTGTACTATTAACACAATTCAAAATGCGGTTGGAAAAATATGAAGATCAAACACAAGGAATAATAAGAAAACTTATAAACTTGAAATGTAAAGTGCAGAAAGTAAATGACAAGATATTTGGAGAGGTTCAATCGTTAATGATCTACGTCCTCTACCAAGATGGTTAGTCTTGGATTTTCTAAGGGAGATAGTATATTGATTTGCGTATTTGTTACAAGGGATACAAATTGAGAAACTATCTCAAATCTAACTATCTTTTTCTATGAAGCTAATCCTAGACAATAACCAGTGTATATGTGTGTGTGCAAGATTCAAGAGCTCTTTATAATATAAATGAGAGAGTTTAATGAATCTGGAGTGGTTACAAGGCTTGAGAAATTTCTGGGTAAGATATTCTTGAAAGCTTTGAAGTGTTTGAAGATTCGAAGGATTCTGGAGATTCTGAGCTTCAACACTTTGAGGATTATAACAACGTTTCTTGAACTCAAGCTCACTAGGTTAATTCTTCAGACTTGATCACAAGGTCTATTTATAGCCTTGAAGTAGATGTAGGATCAAATGGAGTGATAGGGGCAGCTAGCTGGCTTAAACTTGTGCCTGTGTGACCAGATATGATGTCTTTGAAAGCCTTTGTTAGGTGAATACTCTCCCCCTTAATGGTTTCAATCAATAGGGAGGGAAGAGAATCAACTTTGGCATGGAGGCTTTTGTGAGCAGTAGCAAGAGATGATTGATTTTTGAGAAGTTGAGTAATCTGACTCTGGTTATCTAACTGGATAGATGTTAAAGTCTCAATGGATTGAAGGATTTGGTCAAGACTGGATTTAGGTATAGACTGAGGAAATTGAGTCTTGTCTTGTGCCTCAGGCTCAGTGCGGTCAACCACACGGTCAGAGCCGTCCTTGGCAATTTCATTATCACCAAAGTTTTCTTTAAGGCCATCATCTTGGCCATCATCAACTTCTTCATCAACAGCCACTTTAGCAGACTTGTCATCAAACGGTTCATCCAGCCATGCACTGTCATCAGGAATAACTTTATTGAGTTTCTTCTGCTCAACATTCTCTTGGATTGAAGGAATGGAATCAGCTATGTCATCAGAGAGATCATTGTCACTATCATCTAGGCCAAGGTTTTCAACAATCCTTTTTGTATTTAGCAATCTTGGTAGTCTTGGTTTCTTCTTTGGCAGAGCTTGATCATCATCTTGCTTTCGTTTCTCCCTTTGAGATGGGGCACCAAACAAATGTTCAAAAATTTGTTGTTCTTTCTCAGCAGATGGAGTAGGATTTTGCTGAATGATTGGAGAGCTGAACTTTGATGGATTTGATTTTGAAGAAGGGGAAATGGTAGGCTTAGAGACCTTTGGAGCAGGGGCACTGAATTTAGAGAGCTTCACAGGTTTTGGGACTGCGATCGACCGTTTAGGTGCGGTTGACCGTGGCTTATCAGTTTGGCTTGGTAAGGAAGAGGGTCTGACTTGGCTTGGCTCCTGGATTTTTATTCCACCAGGTCTTCTTGATGGATCAACAAATTTGTCTTTTTTTTTATTTCTTGGAAGATCTTCTGCCTAGCCTTTTCCTTTACCCTTCTTAGCCATTTCCCTTGAATCCTCCTTTTCTTGGTTCTTGTCAGCAACATGATCTTTTTCAATCTTCTCTTGGACTTTGAGAGGCACAAATTCTTCCTGTGGATCCTTCTTCCAAAACTGAAGGTATAGATCGTTGCCAAACTTGCTCCTGAAAATCTGCATTGTTTTTCTTGTAAATATTTTGGACTTGGAAATTTCATCATGAAGTTCCCTGTGTCTGTCTATGTATTTACATATCTCTACAGTCTGAGTCAAGATGAGAGAAATCAGTCTGGTGTGAGTCCTGTACTTGTTATTGCCTGCAGCTTCATTCTTTTGGTATTCCAAGATACTAGCCACCAATCTTTGATAAATTATCTTGGGCCAATGCAATCGAGTTCCCATAAATATTGTTGCAGATATTTTCCACTGGTCATTGTTGAAATTGGCCTGGTTGCCAGTCATACAGAAAAAGCAGTGTCCAACAAGATGACTGATGTGATACATCAGTTCATCAAAGTTTTTCCTTGGAGTGGTTGATACTGCCTTACTGTCAATTAAGGACAAGGATAGGTCATCCAAATCTTTCTGGTCAATTTCCATAGGGTCAGTCCTTGAAAATTTCAGGTTCAGAACATGAGCTATGTCTTCATAATCAATATCCAAAGGAATTCCATTGACCTGAGTGCTGATCAGTTTGACTCTTCTTCCTTTGTCATCCTTGACTACAATTTCTCTGGCATAGTGAAAGAATTGATCCACGAGAGCAGGAACATGAATAGATTGCTTCATGTTGAAAAATGGGAGGACTCCACAATCCTTGAAAGTTTTAAGCATTACTCTCCCCAAAGCATCTTGACCTAAATCCGTACGGTCGATGACCCAACCGTGGATAAAGATACTTGTATTCTGTAGAAATAAAAGATTGAAATGTGAGAAGAATTTGAGAAGTGTATAGATGCGGTCGACCGTGAGGTAGGAAATTAGGTTACGGTCAACCGTATTTACAATGGTAAGAGTAAGATATTTGATAAAATAAATCTTATGAATATGCGGTCGACCGTGAAGTTTGCGGTTGACCGTATTCAAGTTTTGAGTAAAAACATAAACAAAATACTTGTAAATATATTTTTAGATCAAAACGTAGAAACATGAGTAATTTGAATCAAGACCCAAAATATGGAATATTTTCAAGAATTTCATATGAACATATGAAGAACACGAAGAACATGAAGAACAAAATTTCCAGATTTTCACTAAAACTTAGTGAAATTATTCATGATTCTAACAGTCGGAATTTCAACAATACAACTTCGAAAACATGAAACGAACACATAATGATTTCATAAGATAATTTTGAAATTCGAAAATCTTTGAAACCTAGGTTTTGAAAATCTGCCATTTAGGCATAGAATCATCAAGTAAATGTGAAATAAGCAACATAAACCAGTTCACAATGATAATCCGAGCACAAATGAAACAAGATTTAACAGAAAACAACACAAAAAATGGGTTTTGAAATCAAATGGGTTTTCTCATTTTCCAGAAAGACGAACAGTCATTAGCAACTTGAAATAGTGATTTTAGAGATAGAAATGCTATACCATGACCACAAATTTTGATATTGATGAATCAGAGTTTGATTCCACAGATGATTTCTTTGATGATCTTCTTTGAAGGAGCCATTTTATAGAGAAAATTCTAGAGAGATATAGTAGAGAGAGAGAGAAGAAGACAAAGTGAAAGGACTGATTTGTTGTGCAGGTGACAGAGTAGTAAAGTAGTGGACTAGTGGAGAAGGAGGTTATGGAGAGAGAATTTAGTGCACAGTAATGTCCTTTGTGTAAGAGGGATAGTCCTTTTGTCTTCATTAGGACAGCCAATGGGGGCTGAACAAGTGTCAATTTAAAATAAAATGTTTTCCTCGAAAATATTTGAATTTAAGAAATACGAGGAAAAAATAATTGCAAAAGTATCCTTGTGCAATTATCTTGTCCTAAAATGGACATGTTCTAGACATCGCAAAGAGTTAGAATACTTACCTGATGTCTTCAAACATACGGTTGAGCATGACCTTTTTGAGTCATACGGTTGACCATATATCAGGCTTCTATAAAGCCTTGAAGAGATAAGAAAAAACTTATGCAGTCCAACATGTTGAGGGACTTATGCGGTCGACCGTGAATTAGATAGGCTTGGTGCGGTCGACCGTGAAGAATGGAATGGGCCATTCTTTTGACCTGTTCTTAAACTTAAACTCAAAACTCACAATCTGTTAGAAATAAATATGGACAATTTTTACTTGAGTTCTAGCATACCCATTTCTCCTCTTAGGAACATGAATCTCTTGGAGTTTAGAGCTTTGGTAAGAATATCTGTAATTTGATTGTCAGTACCAATATTCTCTAAATGAATGTTACCTTTTTCAATATGATCCTTGAGAAAATGATATTTGATATCAATATGTTTGGTTTTGGAATGCATGACAGGGTTGTTTGATACTGTAATGGCTGATGTATTGTCACAAAAGATTGGACAATTTCCTTCATGGATACCATAGTCAACTAGTTGTTGCTTCATCCACGCATTCGACAACAAAGAACTCCCGTCCCCAAGAAATATACTCAGCCTCCGTTGTTGAAACAGAAACTGAAGCTTGTTTCTTGCAGGCCCATACAACAAGTCGATTTCCAAGGAAATGACATGTTCCACTAGTGCTTTTCCTGTTAATTATGCAAGTTGCATAATCTGCATCTGGATAACCTATAAGATCAAAATATGATTCTTTGGAATACCAAAGTCCAAGGTTAATAGTCTCAGATAGATAACGAATAATACGTTTTACAGCTATAAGATGTGCTTCTCTAGGATTTGCTTGATAGCGAGCACAAATGCAAACACTAAACATGATATCTGGCTTACTAGCAGTTAAATATAGTAAGGAGCCAATCATACCTCGATACAAAGTTTGATGAACTTTCTTACCTTTCAAATCTTTGTCTAACTTGTTACTAGCAGCCATAGGAGTGTTGTATGCTTTTGCATTTTCAAGTTCAAATTTCTTGATAAGGTCTTTGGTATATTTTGCTTGGCTAAGGAAGATGACTTCATCACATTGCTTGATTTGGAGCCCAAGGAAGAATGTGATTTCTCCCATCATGCTCATCTCAAACTTGCTTTTCATGAGCTTCTCAAAACGCTCACACAAGATTTCATTAGTAGAGCCAAAAATGATATCATCAACATATATTTGAACTAGTAGAGTATGATCATTATATTTGGCAATGAAAAGAGTTGTGTTGATTTAACCTCGTTTGAAGCCCTTTTCTAAGAGAAATTTAGATATAGTATCATACCATACTCTTGGAGCTTGTTTAAGTCCATACAAAGCTTTTTAGAGTTTGTAGACATGATCAAGATGTTTGTTGTCTTCAAATCCAGGGGGTTGTGCAACATAGACCATCTCTTGAAGTTCACCATTGAGAAATGCGCTCTTCACATCCATTTGATAAAGCTTGAATCTTTTGAAGGAGGCATAAGCTAAGAAAATTCTTATAGCTTCAAGTCTTGCAACGGGGGCAAAGGTTTCATCGTAATTGATTCCTTCTTCTTGTCTATATTCTTGTGCAACCAACCTTGATTTGTTTCTTGTGATGCTTTTATTCTCATCCATCTTATTTCTAAACACCCATTTTGTACCAATCACTCCTTGATCCTTTGGTCTTGGAACAAGAGTCCAAACTTTACATCTTTCGAATTGGTTGAGCTCTTCTTGCATAGCCACAACCCAACTTGAATCTTGGAGTGCTTCATCAACTTTCTTTGGTTCAATTTGAGATATAAGCGAAGTGTGCTCATCATAGTGAGAGCTTCTTGTTTGAACCCCAGAGAACAAATCACCAATGATGTTATCGATTGGGTGATCTCTAACCTCATAAATTTCTGGAGGTAAGTCTGGTTGAGTTGCTTGTTGTTGAAGATCTTCTATTGGTACATCATTTGAGCCATCATTGTAAGTGAGTTGAGGTACAAGCTCTATGGAGTGTATGGGAGTAGATTCGACTGCATCATCTTCTGTATGAACATCTTCAGTAGGAACTTCTGATGTTGGTTCTGAAACATTTGGTGCGGTCAAAGTGGATGGATTTCCTTGAGTTGAGGGATTTTCTGATCTAGGTGTAGTTTGACGGGGAACATCTGTCTCATTGGCTCAACAAAATCATCAACAACATTTTGAGCCAAATGTGGCTCAAGGAGAAAATGTTCATCAAAAGTAACATGGACAGATTCTATTATCTTTAAAGTATTTTTATTGAAAACACAAAAAGCTTTAGAATGTTTGGTATACCCAATAAAGACACCTTCATCCGCTTTAGGAGCAAATTTACCTCGATTCTCTCTTTCGTTGTATAGAATAAAGCATTTGCATCCAAAAGTCTTGAAGAAGGCTATGTTGGGGGGTTCTTCCTCTCCAAAGTTCATCAGTTGATAGTGATAGAGCTTTCTTAACATTTTCGAACCTTTGGATCATCACTTTAGCCTTTTTAAACATCTCTTCTTGATCCATGGGGAAAATCTCATTGACCCTTTTTGAAACATTTGGGATTGCCCTAACTTTTGAAGGTGTTTCATTTTTGGGTGGAAATATGGGGCGAGAAAATGAACAATTACCAATTTTGGTGCTTGGAGTGAGGTCAAAGTTTCTAAAGTCCTCACTACCAGCTACAATCTTGGTTTTCTTAGAAACTACCTCACCTTTCTTTTTGGGCGACTCATCATAAACTTCTTCTTCTGAATCACTAGAAGCATTCTCAGCAACGAGGCAAATATTTACCTCTTCGGTACTCTCATCACTTTCTTCATCAGAATCAGTTTCGATCCAAGTCGCAAGTTCTTTTGAATTCTCTTCTTCTTCAGCAACCATCCCCTTTCGTCGAGAAAATTTCGAAGGAGGAGTTTTCTTTTTCAAATACTCATATTTGGGTTGAGGACACTCAGAAGCAAAATGACCGGGCTTTCTACAATTGTAGCAAACAAGGTCACTCTTTTTCTTTGGGTTACTCACCCTAGAAGATGTTGCTGGAGGTTTACCTTTTGAAAACGATTTTAAATTTTTCCAAAATTTTTGAAAACGTTTTACAAATATGGCAAAATCCTCGTCATCCATATCAATGAGAGAAGAAGTTGAAATACTAGAATCTGAGGTAGGTATTGAGGGTTTCTCCACATGATCAACAACAGACATAGAAAGTGATTTTCCCTTCCCTTCAACCTCTTCAATGTGTTGTAATTTTAACTTATAAACTTTAAGATTTGCATACAAGTTACTGAGAGTCCATGTATTCAAATGTTTTGAGTCTTCGAGGGAAGTAGCTTTGTGCACCCATTTGGATCCCAAAGCAGCAAGGAATGTCATGTTAATTTCTTTATCAGTTAATATTTTACCAAGAGATAAGCAAGCATTTACTACCTCAACATAGCGGTCATAGGTTTGACGTAGAGTTTCATTCGGTCGTCTTGTAAAGCTGCTGTATTTCCTTTCAACCTCGAACTTCTTGTTCTCCTTGCATAACTCATCGCCTTCAAGGTAGCTTTCAATTGCATCCCACATTTGCTTTGCGGTCGTGCATTTGATAACCTTCTGATAGGTGGAGACTGATAAGGTTCCGGCAATGATTTGTCTGGCTTTGCTATCCAATGCAACATACTTTCTTTCTTCGTCAGTCCATTCCGTCTTCAGCTTTTTAACTTCAGGAATTTCAGTATTGGTAGTTGCATCAGGATTGGCTTTCATTGGTACAAAAGGTCCATCGTTTACACAATCGACCAACCTTTCATCTATAGACTCTAAATGAATTAGCATTCGAGCTTTCCAGATATCGAAGTGATCTTCATCCAACATAGGAATGTGTGAATAGTTAATCGTTGCTATAGCTTTTGAAGTTGCCATGACGAATCGGCACCCAAGCTGTTAAGCTTGAAAAATAAAGAATAGTTTTAAAAAGGTGTTAGCTCTGATACCACTTGTTGGTCCCAAAGGTGCAACAAGAGTATGAAAACAGCTAGAGGGGGGTGAATAGCTGTATAAAAATTTTCTACTCTTTTCAAAAATTCAACCTTGGCTTACTTGGGCTGAAAGTGTGGTCAAGTTAAAACCAACTTTCAAGCTTAGTAAAATGCACAACGAAAGTTTTCTAAGTATAAAAACATAGTAGTAAAGATAGTATGGTCGACCGCAAAAGTGAGAGTGTGGTCGACCGCGCGGTTGAAATTGGCTTAGGAAGATTTTTACTATTAACACAATTCAAAATGAGATTGGAAAAATATGAAGATCAAACACAAGGAATAATAAGAAAACTTATGAACTTGAAATGTAAAGTGCAGAAAGTAAATGACACGATATTTGGAGAGGTTCAATCGTTAATGATCTTCGTCCTCTACCAAGATGGTTAGTCTTGGATTTTCTAAGGAAGATAGCATATTGATTTGAGTATTTGTTACAAGGGATACAAATTGAGAAACTATCTCAAATCTAACTATCTTTTTCTATGAAGCTAATCCTAGACAATAACCAGTGTATGTGTGTGTGTGCTAGATTCAAGAGCTCTTTATAATATAAATGAGAGAGCTTAATGAATCTGGAGTGGTACAAGGCTTAAGAGATTTCAGGGTAAGATATTCTTGAAAGCTTTGAAGTGTTTGAAGATTCGAAGGATTCTGGAGATTCTGAGCTTCAACACTTTGAGGATTATAACAACGTTTCTTGAACTCAATCTCACTAGGTTAATTCTTCAGGCTTGATCACAAGGTCTATTTATAGCCTTGAAATAAAAGTAGCCGTTGGAATTTCGTGTTGAGCAAGCTTCTAGGACAATGTACTGTTGATGTCTAATTGGAGCACGTGTCCTTTTTGTCTCCATGTTGCAGAGTTAGTGGCAAGGTGGTATGCTGGTATGTCCTTTGTACGAGATAACCCAGCTGTCACTAATTTGAATTTCTTTGAGTGAATTCTGCAACGGTAAAATTCTATGAGTTAACTCTGAGTTGAGATCAGAGTTAATTCCTCAATCTTCAATTTGGCTAAGGACTGAGTGGTCTGGCAAGTCATGCGGTCAGGAATGTAGTGCGGTCAGCATGATATGCGGTCTTCTCAATTATGCGGTCAGCATGTCCAAGTGTTTCCATGTTGATGCGGTTGGCATATTAATACGGTTGCTAGGATGCATGCGGTCAGGAACTTAATACTGCGGTTAGCCATTGTGTGGTCAACCGCATATTGCATAGGCTCAGCCTTAATCTAGAGCCAACAACACTTAGACAATTTTTTAACCTATTTACCTACTCAAGCCTAAGTAAGTGACTTTACAAAAATGGACTTTACTAAAAATTGAAGTTGTAAAACTTCATACATAATATCCTATAGTCCATGTAAAATCAAAATAGGTGATGGTATCAATCAAATCAAGTAATAGGAGGGGTTTATAATAAGCATACCCAACAATCTCCCCCTATATGATTGAGACCATTACCTACTATAACAAAGTCATCACAGAGACTGCAGAAAAGATGGGAAAGCTGGCATAGAACCTCAAGCGTTTCAGAGGACTCAAGGTCAATCCGATAAGGGGAGCGTTCCTCGACGTCACTGCAATACCTGGACCAATCACCACCTTCAAAATTTGTTTCATAATATCCAAATCAGCCAAACATCCGTGAACCATCCTCCATACAATGCCAAATCCATTATGGGCTCGTGCGACAGTGCAAATAATAATAACAGTGCATAATAGCAGCAAATTTTACTTGTTCAAACCTGTTATTCAGTGCATTTTCCGTCATTATTTATTTTTGATTAACCTACTTGCTTATCTGGTTTCGTTAAATGCCAAAAGTAAAAACAATCATGATAAATATAATGTACAAAGTTTCAGCCCAGAACAAGGGCATCTCAAATACTATCACTGTTTAAGACAAGCAGTACATACAGCTATCTAAGATACAACAGGACTACTCTGAATCCTGCTCATCATCTAAGCACTCGACATACTGCACCGCCGCAACAGGATATGTGGCTAACACGTAACTCACGAAGTCATCTACTCCGGTATAAGAGGAATGACGGCCCCGCGCCTTTGTTCTCGAAGGTTCCCCATGCTCAAACCCCGAATACGAAGAATGACGGGCCAGTGATCCAGAAGTCTCACCCTGCCAGTCAGGAGACCGACCAAAGCTCTGCCCCGCATCTGTCCCGCCAGCCGTGGAAGCAGATGAGTCTCTAGCCACAGACGGCTTGGAGGGCATAGGCTCATGAACAGCGGCACTTCTCCTGGAACTGCACCGTAAATAGTCAAGAAGCCGTCAGGCGAAACCTGTCACCCCCTCCAGACGTCTGACAGTCAGATCATGGGTACGACCCGAAACCTGCAAATCAGGGAAGCGATCAAATGACAGAAGGAACATCACAGATGCAACATATGCAGAAAGAGAATACAGTACATGAAATCAACAAGATACTCACAGTAGCACTGGGATCGACTCTATATCGAGGCCTCGCCTGCTCAAGAATTGGAACCATCAGCCGCCTACGGGAACCACCAATGCCCTCATACGCAAAGCGAGTGCAGGGAATCGGAGGATCTCTGGGACACGAAGGGTCCTCACACTCTCTAGCCAGCACCTGCGGGCTCCTCAGCCTCATCCTCCAAAAAATATCATAATCAGCGTCCTCGAGGATATTCTCAGCAAAAGGCACTCCTCGCCTATACCGAAGCAACTCATCCATATCCATAAGCAATGGCTCCAGCATGAAGATAGGAGGATCCCTGGGAACCATGGGATCCGATCCCGGAGCGTACTGGCGAGTCACCCTCTCGCCCAGATACATGATGTGGCAGTGAAGCCCCACCAACAGGTTCCTCTGGCTCGTCACCTCCCTGGCAACATCAATGACTGCCTGATCAAGCCGACTCCACCAAGCCAAGATCACCCTCAGCGAGAAGTCCCTCTCCAGAGACATGTACACCTCCTCATAAGTCACCCTCGTGCTTTCCCTTGACCTCCTCGGTTTCCTGGCCTCCCTCTGCCAGGTCAGCATAGCAGGAAACAAGAGAGCATACTCCTCCCTGATACCCCACCGCTGTGGATGGAACACCTCATAGCACCACACCTGAAAAGACAATAAAAAAGAGTATCAACTACAGAACATATACAGACAAGTAAAAACGAGACAAGGAAGAGAAAAAGAGAGCTCACACCCAAAGCGAACTGGAAACAGCAAAGCGAGTTCTCCCCCAACCCCCGGGTATACTTATCCAAAGCAAAGAAAAGTTCGGCCAAGCCAGCTTCTCCCCAGGAGAATACTCTAACCGCCTCTAAGTCTGTAAAAGAGCCGAGCAGGGCAAACTGACACTTCGTATCAGCATTGGGAAAGATGGTTGCAGATAGAGCAAACCAAAAGAACGCCCGAGCCAGTCGATGGGTTGTCATCCTCTCATAGCCAGCCAGATAGGCGTCTATGCCTCTTCTCAAATGTCCCTCCATCGGACCATACAGAATGCCGGTGCCCCTGGTTTCCATGATATCAAAGCCAAGCAAATCCATAAGCTGCTCCATAGTGAACTCCTCGAACCACTCTATGGGTTGCCCCGGAATGACAACCCAGTGATAGCTGCGAAGTCCGTGGGAGTAATCGTTGCTTTCCCCCACCTGAAGTGAAAAGTATGGGTCGTATCCCACCAGTACTCGCTCAAGGCCACGTGAATGACCTTGACCCTTTGCGTCAACGCCACCACTGCCACTGCGCTAATGAAGCCCCCAGACCAGAATCAATTACCATCTGTCGAGGACTTCTCTCTTCACCCCAAGTCACGTCCGGGATCATTCCCCACAATTCGCTTACAACCTCGACATTCCGCCTACTCTTGGTAGTGGACAAGTCAATCGGTCCTTGCCCCAGCAGGTAAGACACGGCAAATGTACGTTAATACCCAAATAACGTACGCGAAATGTACATAAAACAAAATCACATATCATCACAAAGATATAATCCAATTACTTCCTAAAAATATCTCTGTCCCAATTCGGAATATTAACGGTTCAAAATTCAAAATTCCCGTTTCATTAACGGTTCATTTCCTAAAATATCTCCGTCCCATTTCAGAATATTAACGGTTCAAAATTCAAAATTCCCGTTTCATTAACGGTTCATTTCCTAAAATATCTCCGTCCCAATTCGGAATATTAACGGTTCAAAATTCCCGTTTCACTAACTGTTCATTTCCTAAAAAACACTTTAGTCCCATTTCAGAATATTAACGGTCCAATTGCCTAAAAATATTTCCGTTTCATTTCGGAATATTTACGGTTCACATTTCAAAACTTCTGTTTCAGTTCGGAATTAGTTCAAAAATCTTTTCATCTCTGTTCAAAAATCATTTCAAATTACTCCGTTCCGAATTAACACACTTTAATTTTGAAAAACATAGCTAGACATGGATTTTTTTTCACCAAATTTTCTACAATGTCTACCCATACCCTCAATTGCATTAAACAAGAACCAATTCCAACAAATAAGTATAACAAGATCAAAAGCCCCAAATTGGGCAACAAGAGCCCTAACTCCATCAAAATCAAATCTAAATTCGAAGTTAATCAAGGAATGCAAGAATGCTTACCTTCCTCGCAATCCCCTCCTTGGATTTGTGATTATCTCGAGCTTTGTAAAACTCGATCGGATCTAAAGGAAGCTCGGTCGCTCGCACCGTCCTCTTGAGATTCCTCCTCTCGTTGTCGGCCCTCCTTTGGCGACCTCGTCGTGCTAATCTCCTTTCCATAGCGTTAATCTCTCGAGATTTAGACAAAAAATAGGGTAGAGTTGAACAAATTTCTCTCTTTTCTCTCTTCTCTCTCGCTGGAAGTGAAAGTTTCTATTCTTCTTTCTCTCTGTTCGACGCCCAGCTTTAAATTAGTCCAATTTGAAGATGTGGTCGGCCGGCCTCTTTTATATGATGGGCCATTTTGGCCCAAATGACCATTCAGCCCCTCATCTTTTCAAAATTGATGCTTTTCCTCAAATGTTCTCAAAATTCTCTTACGTTAACGTCCCCTCTCTCGAGGTTAAATTTCCCGTTAGACTTCGCTAACGTCCCATCTCCCGAGGTTAAATTCCGGCCGTCATCGTAAGCCCGAGTATCCTTTTCCCCAGCAGGCAAACAATCTTATGCGGCCAACATCGTAGGCCCGTCCCATTAACAGGAATTAAACCTTTCTTCTCCGTTTCTAACCGAATTGTTAGAACGTCGAGCCTTTCTTCTCCGTTTCTAACCGAATTGTTAGAACATCAAGCGTTTCTTCTCCGTTTCTAACCGAATTGTTAGAACGTCAAGCCTTTCTTCTCTGTTTCTAACCGAATTGTTAGAACGTCGAGCGTTTCATCTTCGTTTCTAACCGAATTGTTAGAACGTTAAGTGTTTCTTCTCCGTTTCTAACCGAATTGTTAGAACGTCGAGCCTTTTCTAATCGAATTGTTAGAACGTTAATTGTTTCTTTTCCGTTTCTAACCGAATTGTTAGAACGTCGAGCGCTTCTTCTCCGTTTCTAACTGAATTGTTAGAACGTCGAGTGCTTTTTCTCCGTTTCTAACCGAATTGTTAGAACGTCGAGTGTTTCTTCTCCGTTTCTAACCGAATTGTTAGAACGTCGAGCGCTTCTTCTCCGTTTCTAACCGAAGTGTTAGAACGTCGAGTGTTTCTTCTCCGTTTCTAACTGAATTGTTAGAATTTCGAGCCTTTTCTAACCGAATTGTTAGAATGTCAAGTGTTTCTTCTCCATTTCTAACCGAATTGTTAGAAAGTCAAGTATTTCTTCTCCGTTTCTAATCGAATTGTTAGAATGTCGAGCGTTTCTCCTCCGTTTCTAACCGAATTGTTAGAACGTCGAGCGTTTCTTCTCCGTTTCTAACTGAATTGTTAGAACGTCGAGTGTTTCTTCTCCGTTTCTAACCGAATTGTTAGAACGTCGAGCGTTTCTTCTTCGTTTCTAACCGAATTGTTAGAACGTTAAGTGTTTCTTCTCCATTTCTAACTGAATTGTTAGAACGTCGAGCCTTTTCAGACCAAATTTTTAGAATGTCGAGTGTTTCTTCTCCGTTTCTAACCGAATTATTAGAACGTCGAGTGTTTCTTCTCCGTTTCTAACCGAATTGTTAGAACGTCGAGCGCTTCTTCTCCGTTTCTAACCGAATTGTTAGAACGTCGAGTGTTTCTTCTCCGTTTCTAACCGAATTGTTAGAACGTCGAGTGTTTCTTCTCCGTTTCTAACCGAATTGTTAGAACGTCGAGCCTTTCTTCTCCGTTTCTAACCGAATTGTTAGAACGTCGAGCGCTTCTTCTTCGTTTCTAACCGAATTGTTAGAACGTCGAGTGTTTCTTCTCCGTTTCTAACCGAATTGTTAGAACGTCGAGTGTTTCTTCTCCGTTTCTAACCGAATTGTTAGAATGTTGAGCGTTTCTTCTCCGTTTCTAACCGAATTGTTAGAACGTCGAGCGTTTCTTCTTCGTTTCTAACCGAATTGTTAGAACGTCGAGCATTTCTTCTTCGTTTCTAACTGAATTGTTAGAACGTTAAGTGTTTCTTCTCCGTTTCTAACCGAATTGTTAGAACGTCGAGCCTTTTCTAACCTAATTGTTAGAATGTCGAGTGTTTCTTCTTCGTTTCTAACCGAATTGTTAGAACGTCGAGTGTTTCTTCTCCGTTTCTAATCGAATTGTTAGAACGTCGAGCGCTTCTTCTCCGTTTCTGACCGAAGTGTTAGAACGTCGAGTGTTTCTTCTCCGTTTCTAACCGAATTGTTAGAACGTCGAGCCTTTTCTAACCGAATTGTTAGAACGTCGAGTGTTTCTTCTCCGTTTCTAACCGAATTGTTAGAAAGTCAAGTTTTTCTTCTCCGTTTCTAATCGAATTGTTAGAATGTCGAGCGTTTCTCCTCCGTTTCTTACCGAATTGTTAGAACGTCGAGCGTTTCTTCTCCGTTTCTAACCGAATTGTTAGAACGTCGAATGTTTCTTCTCCGTTTATAACCGAACTGTTAGAACGTCGAGCGTTTCTTCTTCATTTCTAACCGAATTGTTAGAACGTTAAGTGTTTTTTCTCCGTTTCTAACCGAATTGTTAGAACGTCGAGCCTTTTCAGACCAAATTTTTAGAATGTCGAGTGTTTCTTCTCCGTTTCTAACCGAATTGTTAAAACGTCGAGTGTTTCTTCTCCGTTTCTAACCGAATTGTTAGAACGTCGAGCGCTTCTTCTCCGTTTCTAACCGAATTGTTAGAACGTCGAGTGTTTCTTCTCCGTTTCTAACCGAATTGTTAGAACGTCGAGTGCTTCTTCTCCGTTTCTAACTGAATTGTTAGAACGTCGAGTGCTTCTTCTTCGTTTCTAACCGAATTGTTAGAACGTCGAGCGCTTCTTCTCCGTTTCTAACCGAATTGTTAGAACGTCGAGTGTTCTTCTCCATTTCTAACCGAATTGTTAGAATGTCGAGCGTTTCTTCTCCGTTTCTAACTGAATTGTTAGAACGTCGAGCGTTTCTTCTTCGTTTCTAACCGAATTGTTAGAACGTCGAGCGTTTCTTCTTCGTTTCTAACTGAATTGTTAAAACGTTAAGTGTTTCTTCTCCGTTTCTAACTGAATTGTTAGAACGTCGAGCCTTTTCTAACCTAATTGTTAGAATGTCGAGTGTTTCTTCTTCGTTTCTAACCGAATTGTTAGAACGTCGAGTGTTTCTTCTCCGTTTCTAACCGAATTGTTAGAACATCGAGCGTTTCTTCTTCGTTTCTAACCGAATTGTTAGAACATCGAGCGTTTCTTCTACGTTTCTAATCGAATTGTTAGAACGTCGATCCTTTCTTAACCGTTTCTAACCAAATTGTTAGAACTTTAAAAGATTAGGACCGTGTTGTCATAAACATTTGTTTAACACAACCATTCCCTTCATTTCCGCCAAATCCCCAGCATGAGATCCCACTTCCTCCGTATTTCAGAAAAATTTGTCAAAGGCGGAAACTTTCTCATGTCCTTTCAGAAAAATCCGTCAAAGCTGGAAACTTTCTCATGTCATTTCAGAAAAATCCGTCAAAGGCGTACACTTTCTCATGTGAAGTGATCGATCTCCTCTTGAGAGGGACCTACGTTGAGCTATGTCAGCCTTGAGCTGCCTTCTCTAAGCCGAGTCGGTATCTTGCTCCCTTTGGTAGTTGAGCCTATCTCTCAGGTCACCAGTCCTATCAATAGAGATGTGGGTAGGGGGTGGGCTATCATCTCTCCTTTCTTTTACGGATGGCCTAAGGCCCCCATTAGCATGCCTGTGTGATGTCAGAGAAGGAGCTACCCTTTGTGACCTTATGTCATCCTTTTTAGGTGACTCGGGTAGCTCGAGCAACTCATTTTGCACCTCGAACAAGCTCTACAGCACTCTAGCTCGCTCAGCAGAATCTCCTTCCTACTAAGGTGAGAAACTGAGGGACCCGGAATGTCGCATGTAGTTGTTCGACCCGTTTGGATCCTCTTAGCATGCTCACTTACTCCTTGGTTAGGTATGGGCCTCTTGTCCCTCCTCCTATCTTGTATTCCTATCCCATCGGCCACACTGTTGGAATGAGAGGCTCTCCTTGTGAGATGCCCAGGTGGAGGAGAAGGCAAGTTGGCAGTACGGTTCCCTGCACCCGCGCCTGTGTCCGGGTTATTCCCCCTAACATTCTCATTAACTAGTTCACTTGAGGCGGTAGCAGTGTGTCCGTCAGATACCATGTCTATGGGTATGTAAAGTTTCAGGGTCTAGTGTTATCGTTCCCGGCAATGGAACCAAACTGATGATGCAAGAAACGATCTGAATCAGTATTAGTCCAGCAATAGGTTGTAATCCAGCTATTATGACCTGAAACGATGAACAAACGAATTGCCGGGATTGTCTCTGGCTAATACCATATGGCGTGATGATGAGATACATTGTTAGGTTTAGATAAAAATGTATAGAACGTATTAAATCTCAAATAGTGAAGATGACATTACCTTTTTACGTTGTATGTTGTCTGATATATATAGTAGTCATATGGGATGTTTACGAATCACTTAGATCATGGAGATGATTAAGGCGTAACGGTCTCCGCATTTTTAGGAGACGATTACCGATACGACATGGATAGACACACGTTTTGTTTGGTCGAGGTGGCCCGAGTATTCGAGGTCGACCATATCTTTGCTAAACAAAGATTGCTCAATTAGGAGATCGTATGTCGGATGAATATAGGTCGAAACCAACAGAGGTCGGATAATGAGCTTTATCGACTGATCTATTCAGGTGGGCCGGTAGGATTACGGCAGTTGGGTAGGCCCATTCATTCATTTGTTGTATATTTGTAATAATCAAGATATTCATTCATTTGTTGTATATTTGTAATAATCAAGATGTTGGGCTTATAAATTGAGTCTGACCCTTCACTTTTATTACGTTCAAATAATATCAATAATCTTGTTCTAAATACAAAAGTCACATTATTTGACAATTCATAATTTTTTTAATCAAATGATATATATATATATATATATATATATACATATATATATATATATATATATATATATATATATATATATGTATATATGTATATGTATATATATATATATATGTATATATGTATATATGTATATATATATATATATGTATATATATATATATATATATATATATATATATATATATATGTATATATATATATGTATATATATATATACATATATATATATATATATATTCTTTTACAATTACTGAAATAATTATTGTCATTTTTGAAAAAATAAAATAATTTATTGAGATATAAACAAAAATATATTAAGTGATAAAAAATGAGACTTTTTTTTTTACATCTTCATAAATGCCAACAAATAAATTTTATTTCAAAGACACTTTACATTTGTATATTTATTTTGGGACGAATGGAGAAACACTTGTGGGATAAAGAGTGTTATAAACTTTAATTTTAGTCAATGCCTTACTTTTATAATCATTTGGAAAATGATTTAAAATATTATATTTTTTGCTATTCGATATCCAAATTTCTTATTTTATTGCAATAAGGTGTAAACTTCCACCAAGCGTTAATTTTCAACGTAAGTTGATATAAACTTAACAGCTTCCTTTAAAAATTTGTAATGTTCACTAATTTTTCAATTCAACTGATTCACATTTTACTATTTTATTAATAAACTTTACTACCCAACTTTGAATGAACTTTAAATAATAATTGAGGTTACTTTTAATTATTTTAATGAGAATCTAAAAATTATTAGTGATAATATTAATAATTGTGTATCAATAAGTTTTAAATTTTCGTTCAGAAAATTAAAATAACCTAATTATTTCTTTAAATTCAAATAAACTAATAACAACGAAAAAAAAAAAAAGGGACTTTTAACTATCCTTCGGGACAGGGAGAGTATCTATCACTTCTCCCAAACCATGAAATTTCCATCTTCTGTAAGTTTATTTGGTTTCATCAAGATTTTGTTAATATACTATACTCTCTTCCCTCCGTCCCATAATACGTATAGCCATATAGCCAATGATTTATGAGTGCGTCTGCTGAGAAACGCGTTTCTCCATAACTATGGAGAAACGTGTTTTTCATAGCCAGAAGCTTTACATTTGATAACCAGAAAAAAAAAACCCAAGACCAAAAGCTTCTGGATATCCAGAAGCTTTGCATTTGATAGCCAGAAGCTTTGCAGTTGATATCCAGAAGCTTTGTATTTGATAGCCAGAAGGATGTGAAATGTATATCCAGAAACTGTTAGGTGCATATCCGGAAAAGCTGTTAGGTGCATATCGGAAATGTGTTAGGGCATATCCAGAAATTGCTATTGAAGGTTTTACGGATATCCGAGAAACCTTCAAATGTATATCCAGAAACATTTTGAAGGTTTCTGGATATTCATTTGAAGGTTTCTGGATATCACTTTCATAGGTTTCTGGCTATCTAGCTCATTGTCGCGCGACATGTCGGGACCCGTTTCTCCATAACTTATGGAAAAACGCGTTTCTCCCTAGATTTTGTGATGATTTATATTTAAAAATATATATATATGAAAATTATATATTTATTATTAAATATGAGACTTTTATTTATAGACCAAAACACTACAAAATTTTAGTTACAAACATTGTTGGCAATAGTTATTGTTATCTCCTGGATTAGGTTTTTCAACACAAGTGCTTGATGTTCATCCAGCACAGTTCGCACCCTGGCTGCGAACAACTTTGCACCTGCGAAAGTTAATTTTGATTGAAGATGAAAAGAGAAGGTTTTTTATTAGATTCCACGAGATCAAGGATCTCTGTCCTTAAGACAAAAACAGGCGCCACAATGGTCTGGACGGATTGATGCCAGTTAGTCTCCCAGGATTATGGATCTTACTTTGATTGAAAAGGCAGACTTCCTGAGTTCAATCAACAATGAACCGAACTGCTGTTGTATTCTCTGTATGGGATGGAGAGCAAAAAGAAAAACGAGAGAAGGAAAAATTGCTGAAGAGTGAGTTTTCTTTTCTGATTTTCGTGAGGATTAAATAGGGAGATTGGGAACAGTTGTGTGCATTCAGATAGGCATAACTGTGCACATGGGGATTTGGCCTGCTAGCTAGAGCTCATGGCTTTCAACCTGGAGGTCATGGGTTCGATCCCCCCAGAAGTTAGAGGGAAGGCTTTCTCTCCCTAGGATTTATCTCCTAGGCGCTTCTGTGCGTGCATGTGTGTGTGTGTGTGTGTGTGTGTGTGTGTGAGTAGTGAAAAAAAAAAGATAGGCATAACTGTTAAAGGAAAAAACTGTCCAAGAGTTTCCTAGAGACATAACTGTTGGATTTGATTTTTACTCAGGAGAGACACAACTGCTTGGAAATAAATCTGGTAGCAAAAATTAAATGGTCCAAGCCAATCCAATCTGCACTTGGCTAGGTCTTCTCCCCTACACAAAAGTGTAGTGGCCCAATGGCCTGAATAAGGGCTCTAACTCTATTCTATATAAGGTTGAGCCTTTTCCCTTTTGTTCCCAATGTGGGGCTAACCACTAACATGACTTCCTCAATCAAGTTATATATGAAAACAAGCTTCCAACAATCCCCCACATTGAATGAGATATCATGTAGTTTGATGACATTTTAGATGATACAGAGATACAACTGAGAGTAGCTGTAGTGGAAGAGGTGGCTTTTGGCTTTGAACCTTTCCTTATGATGTACTATCGTGATGACTTACTAATCAGTGACTTGGTGTGTCTTGAATTGACTGGTGTTTGATGTCAACCAAGACAATAACACTCACACAGCTGCCCTCAAACAGAGGTCGATTCTTTCGGTTGTGTTCATTTTGGCCCTGAACATTACCTGGTTATGTGAATGTTTCTAGAGAATTTCAGCCTCTAAATCCTCAGAAGATCGGCCTGTCTTACATTCACATATGTGATTGCCTATAAAGATTTGTTCTGTCAGAACTCCGCTTGACGAGTCAAGTCATAGGAATCATTAAAAGCAAAGCTTATCCTAAACCGTGACAGATAACACTAGTGATTTTCACCATAGGAATAGGTAGAATTATTTTAAATTCTTTTAGTGTGAACCTCGAGATTGATTTAGTTGGGTTGTCCCTTTGAACCTAGACCATGGGTTCTCCAATCAGATAGGTGGGGTTTTCCGCTAAAACATTCTTTATTTCATAGGCTTGAGGTCCATTCCCTTCGATGAATTGCAAACTTGCTCTCTTGACTAACCTTAAGTTAGTGGATCCACTAGGTTGTCTTTAGATCGAATATAATCAATGGTGATCACCCCATGAGAGAGAAGTTGCCTAATGGTATTGTGACGTCATCGTATATGACGTGACTTGCCGTTGTATATATTGTTTTATGCTCTACCGATTGCGGCTTGACTATCGCAGTAGATACAGATAGCCGAAACAGGTTGTGGCTAAGCTGAAATATTTTCCAGAAAGCTTCACAACCATTCGGCTTCCTCTGCCGTTTTATGTAGAGCGATAAACTCGGATTCCATTGTAGACCTCGTAATGCAAGTCTGTTTGGAAGATTTCCATGAAATAGCTCCGCCACTAAGTGTGAATATAAATCCACTGGTAGATTTTGAGTCATTAGTATCAGATATCCAGTTTACATCTTTGTAACCTTCAATTACTACTGGATACCTTGAGTAATGCAATCCATAGTCCCGGGTGTATCGAAGATACCGCAGAACTCTTACAATTGCCTTCCAGTGATCGGGTCCTGGATTACTTGTAAATCTGCTCAATCTAGTGACAGTTTGAGCAATGTCTGGGCGTGTGCAATTTGTGAGATACATAAGACTTCCAATTACACGAGAGTATTCATTTTGAGATACACTGTCGTGTAAGTTTTTCCTGAGATGAAAGTTTGGGTCTATCAGAGTTTTAGCGATACTATTATCACCTTTGTTGAATTGCTCCAACAGTTTCTCAATATAATGAGATTGTGATAGTACGATTTCCTCAGATGTTATAGATATCTTGATACCTAGGATTACATCAGCGAGCCCAAGATCTTTCATTTCAAATCTGTTGGCCAACATTTTCTTGGTTTCTTTGATCATGTTCTTATTACTTCCAATAATCAACATATCGTCAACATAGAGGCATATAATAACATAACCCTACTGCGTATTTTTGGTGTATACACATTTTTCACATTCGTTGGGTTTGAAACCATTTGCAAGTATCACATCATCAAAACGCTTATGCCATTTTTTTGGTGCTTGCTTTAATCCATACAACGATTTGACCAACCTACATACTTTTTGTTCGTTGCCTGGAGCGATGAATCCTTCGGGTTGATTCATATAAATTTCCTCTTCAAGTTCTCCATTTAGGAAATCTGTTTTCACATCCATTTGATGTATTTCATGACCATGCAAAGCTGCGAAGGCAAGGATTAGTCGAATTGATGTTATTCGAGTGATAGGGGCATAAGTGTCAAAATAATCGACACCTTATTTTTTATTGAAGCCCTTGGCGACAAGCCGTGCTTTATACTTATCGATGGATCCGTCGGGTTTCAGTTTTCGTTTGAGAGCCCATTTACATCCCAAATTTTTGCAACCTTTAGGAAGATCAACAAGCTCCCAAGTGTGGTTTTGCATAATGGATGCAATTTCACTATTAATAGCCTATTTCCATTGAGGAGCTTCGGGAGTAGACATGGCTTCCTTGAACATTCGTGGTTCATTATCCACTATGAACGTGGTTACAAAGTCTGGGCCAAACATTTTCGTAGTTTGGGCCCGTTTACTCCTTCTAGGTTCATCATCTTGATCCTCATGATGAGTTGTGTGATCAATGTCCATATGAACATTGTTCGAGGAGACTACAATGTCATCGGTGTCTGTGCTCCAAGGAAATGAGTGTTTACCATCATGACAAGTTTTTAATGGAAATATATTTTTGAAAAAAGTAACATTTCTCAATTCTATTATTAAATTCACTTCAATATCTGGGTTGTCCGATTTTTGGACTAAGAACCTATAGGCACTGCTACGGGCGGCATAGCCTAGGAATATAAAATCCACAGTTTTTGGACCAATTTTCGCCTTTTTAGGTGGTGGTACTGCGACTTTTGCTAGGCATCCCCACACTTTGATGAATTTATAGGAAGGTTTACGACCATTCCATAATTCATAGGGTGTTTTATCCAATTTCTTGTGTGGGAGTTTGTTTAACAAGTAATTGGCTGTGAGCACCGCTTCCCCCCACATTTTGTCGGGTAGGCCAGATTGAATCAATAGTGCATTCATCATTTCTTTGAGAGTGCGAATCTTTCTCTCAGCAATCCCATTGGATTGTGGAGTGTAAGGCGGAGTGATTTTGTGAAGAATGTCATATTCTGCACAGAAGTCTTTAGAGGGAAAAACATATTCACCTCCTCGATCAGACTTAAGAATTTTTATCTTTTTCTCAAGTTGATTTTCGACTTCGGTTTTATACACCTTGAAAGTTTCGAAGACTTCATCTTTACTATTTAATAGATAGAGATGACAAAATCGGGTACTATCATCACTGAAAGTGATGAAGTATTTTTTTCTTTCCATAGGACTCTATGAATTTTAGATCGCATAAGTCACTATGAACTAGATCTAATGGTCTAGTATCACGTTCTACCGATTTAAACGAAGTTCTTGTTTGTTTGGCTTCAACGTATATTTGGCATTTTTGTTAATGCGTATGGTAGGAATTAAATCCATTTTCATAAGTTTTCGCATAGAATCATGATTAACATGACCAATCCTATAGTGCCAAATATCAGAATGCTCAAGCAAGTAAGAAGAAGGTGCATCAACTTTATTATTAGCAACATTGTTCGAGGTGTTCACCACCATTACATTACATTTAAACAGGCCCTCCGCGAGGTAACCCTTACCCACAAAGACTACACTCTTACTAAGAATAAATTTGTCCGACTCAAACACAATTTTAAAAACATGCTTAATCAACAAAGAATCAGAAATTAAATTTTTCCAAATATCTGGCATATGAAGGACATTGGTAGGCACCAATTCCCTCTCACTCGTCATCTTTAAAGTCACTTGCCCTTTGCCTTCCACTCCCGAGGTGGACGAGTTACCCATGAATAGCTTCTCTCCCGATGCCACTTTTGTATAGGATGAGAACATTTTTGTATCGCCGCATATGTGACGGGTGGCACCGGTGTCCACGAACCATTCACGACCCTTACCGACCATGTTGGTTTCCGAGACCACACATATCATGCTGATGTCGTCACTAGCAAGGTTTGCCTCACGTCGAACCCATTTCTTTCCACGGCAGTCAGCAGCTTTGTGGCCTATCTTGTCGCAGTTAAGGCACTTGCCCTTGAACTTTTATTGCTTGTACTGTTTTGACCCTGTAGTGACGTTCGGTTTGGACCTTTCAGCTGTGGTCTTGCGCTTGTTGCCCTTCAAGCCTTGTTCAACAATGTTGGCTCCTTCAATGGTGCGGTTGGTCTTCATGTCAGCAACCCGATTGTCCTGCTTAATCCGCAGCCTCAAGATCAAGTCTTCGAGAGACATATCCTTGCGTTTGTGCTTGAGGTAATTTTTGAAATCCTTTCAACCGGGAGGTAGCTTCTCGATCACTGCAGCAACTTGGAATGGTTCAGAAATGGTCATTCCCTCGGCTTCAATTTCATGGATGATCAATTGTAGTTGCTGAACCTGCGAGACAACATGTTTGGAATCTACCATAGAAAATTCTAGGAACCGGCCTACAACATTTTTTTATGGCTGGGCGGCCCCGCTTTATATTTTTTCTCAAGTGATTCCCATAATTCCTTATCATTTTTAAATTGGCTATAAACATCATAAAGTGAATCATGAAGGCCATTAAGTATGTAATTACGACATAGGAAATCAGAATGCTTCCATGATTTGATCGCAGCCACGGTGGTTTTGTCTGTCTCGGCAGGATTAAGAGCAGGAGCCACTTCCTTGAGGAACTTAGACAAGTTTAATGTGGTCAAGTAAAATAGCATTTTTTTGTTGCCACCGTTTGAACCTCGCACCATTGAATTTTTCGGGGCATTCTCCATGGTGAGCATGAACCACCGGTGGGCGGTGAAGTGCGCCGCAAGTTGTTGGTCAACATCAGCAGTCTCAGTTCGTTTTTCAGAAGTAGACATGACTGCACAATTTGTGAGTAAAACTGTTAAATGATAGCACAATATCAAATATACTCAAAAAAACAACAACTATTGAGGTTGCAAAATAACAAATCATGTAATAGATTATCTGTCCAGTAACAAAAGTAATTGAAGACAAGTTCAATGTTTGTATTCGGTGTGTACTGGAACGAGATTTTTTTTTCTCTCTCAGAAATGATCCTGTTTGCACAGGATGGAGATTTTTTTTTTTACAGACTTTTACCAAGGTCTGTTGAATCAATACAAAATCAGAAAAGAAATTAGAAGAAGAAGAACATAAACACTTTGTAGACGATCTTCCAGGAACATTGATGTTACACAAGGGTGTACAATTACAGGAAAAAATAATACAATATAAATTGATAAAAACTGAAAATACAAAAAGAAAAGGAGAAGTTTTTGAATTTACTGCACGAGCCCAATGAAATCACTGTCTCCTTAAGACATATTCGATTCCTCACCGAGTGTGCTTGAGTTTGCTTGGATCGCTTGTCTCCCAGGATAGAACGTGCGGACCGGGGGCACTTTGCACCTAAGTTTCCGGCGAGCTGAATAGAGCTTGGACAATATCACCTCTTCTTTGTAACTATGCAAGGAGGCCAAGAGAGGAAGATGACAATATGCAACTAAAGAGAATGGAGGAGCATTTGCTGGAGAAAGAGATAGTTTCTGCAGTGGTTTTTCACTCTAAGTGTTTGCCAAAAGGATTTTTCAAGTGTTTTTATTTGTTGTTAACAAACAACAATATATACATGTTCAAAATCCAAGATAAAAACTGAATTAATATGATTAAATTAAGTAATAAATAACATTATTACGAAATTAATCATCCATTAATCAGAAAATATTAGCCATAATGATTTTCCGTTTCAGTTTTCACATTTAATACTTGGCTGTTACATGTCTGCCCAGGATCTGCTCGGTCGAGTCTTATAGCTTGCTCGGCCGAGTAAGGCATATGCCTCGGCCGAGCAAGGTAGTCCAGAAACTTGGGACCTTCTGCCTTGCTCTCCTCGGCCGAGCACCTCAGTAAAGTTCAAAACCAATTTTGATTTACAAAATCAAAATTTATTTTGCCAAATCCTTTGAGCATTTATATTTAATTCATCCAAAACCCATTTTGGACAATTAAATATTTTATTTTCACAAACACAAACCACTTAAGTAATTTGACAAAATTACCCTTTAGAAATTAACCCATTAATTTCCTTCAAACACTATTTTTTCCAACAATTGATACGCCAATTTTTTTTGTCTTAAGATTGTTATCTCCTGGATTAGGTTTTTCAACACAAGTGCTTGATGTTCATCCAGCAAAGTTCGCACCCTGGCTGCGAACAACTTTGCACCTGCGAAAGTTAGTTTTGATTGAAGATGAAAAGAGAAGATTTTTTATTAGATTCCACGAGATCAAGGATCTCTGTCCTTAACACAAAAACAGGCGCCGCAATGGGCTGGACGGATTGATGCCAGTTAGTCTCCTAGGATTATGGATCTTACTTTGATTGAAAAGGCAGACTTCCTGAGTTCAATCAACAATGAACCGAACTGCTGCTGTATTCTCTGTATGGGATGGAGAGCAAAAAGAAAAACGAGAGAGGGAAAAATTGCTGAAGAGTGAGTTTTCTTTTCTGATTTTCGTGAGAATTAAATAGGGAGATTGGGAACAGTTGTGTGCATTCAGATAGGCATAACTGTTAAAGGAAAAAATTGTCTGACGGTTTCCTAGAGACATAACTGTTGGATTTGATTTTTACTCAGGAGAGACACAACTTCTTGGAAATAAATCTGGTAGCAAAAATTAAACGGTCCAAGCCAATCCAATCTGCACTTGGCTAGGTTTTCTCCCCTACACAAAAGTGTAGTGGCCCAATGGCCTAAATAAGGGCTCTAACTCTATTCTATATAAGGTTGAGTCTTTTCCCTTTTGTTCTCAATGTGGGGCTAACCACTAACATGCTTCCTCATTCAAGTTATTATGGAAACAAGCTTCCAACAATTATTTGGATGTTGTATTTGTAGATCTCAATATTCATTAACCACATATCGAATCAATTATGTCAACTGCATTTATATTAAAAATTAATTTTTTTACCCCTAAATATTTTATAATTTAAAATCTGTACTTATCTACTTTATGTTAAAAATTAATTTTTTTACCCCTAAATATTCATTAACCACATATCGAATCAATTATGTCAACTGCATTTATACAAAATCATCAAGCTTGGTTACCAAGTAATGATTTATCGAATCAATTATTTGGATGTTGTATTGGTAGTCATTTAATTGACACTTGACCTATTTTTTTCAAAGATTTATTGTCATGACATTCTAAAAAGTTGTTATAGATGCATAATAAAAATATTCATTAATAACATTTTTTGAATTTCAAGAACATAATTGACCTTTTATAATATTTTGGCCTAAGTTCAATTAATTAACCATTGAAATTAAAGTAATATTGTCTTTCTAAAAAAAGAGTGAATAATTAAACTATTCACAAACACTTTATCATCACTCATATAACAATATCACTCTTAATTATAAATCCAAAGGACAATATTGAATACTGTCGAGAAAATTTATTTATTAATCAACATGGTCAAATGGATTAAAGAATTTAGTACGAGACAGAATCCTGAATTAAATTCAATTGACTATTTTATTTGGTTGAAAATTTCTTGAATAATGATAAATAGTGGATTGAAAAATCAACCAATATAAGAGTAATTTGATCATTTTACAACCAAATCTACCGAGTCGAGATTACACACGTACAACTTTTATATATCACATTGTGTATTATAGTAATCTAACGATTATTTATCAACGATAATGACATGATAATATCATCCCTAATAACTCGATAGATCACCTAAAATATACTCCTTCCGTCCCTAAATGTTTGTCCAATTTGACTTTTCAAACATTTTAATTTAGTGATTTTGAAGCTTTAATTTGGTTATTTTTACGAACGCTTTGAAAATTATTGATAATATACACCGTCGTTATGTAATACTCCGTCCCTAAATGTTACAAGTTTTGAAAATTTAGTGATTTTGAAGCTTTAATTTTGGAAATTAGACTAACTTTTTGGGACAAAAAAAATGAGAAAATGGGATAAACATTTAGGGACGGAGGGAGTATAATATAATTAACAAAAGTGATACACAATATCGTCACAAATCTACTAACAACTTTGACTATAAAAATTCAAAGCAAACATTTGTTAGAGATAGAAAAGTGAACCTCACAATCTGAGATATGTTTCCATGTTTTGGTCAATGTAAGTATTTATGACCAAGTTTCATGACAGAATATAATGAGGATTATTTTTTTTTCTTTCAAAAAGTGGCCGATTCAATAAATATTTTATGCGTATGTGCTACTTAGCCTATTTACAACTATCTAAAGATTAACTTTCTTGTTTTTCCTCATTTTTTTTTTACAAATCTGTACTCCCTCCGTCCCAGCGGAGTGTGAATTTTTGGTCAACTTTGACCAACTTTGACCAATAATTTAAAAAAACAATAATGATCCTAATAAAAATCCAAAAAATGTTATTGTTAATATTATTAAGCTTGATACAATAACAAATTTTTAAATTATTATTAAAGGACCTTCTGAATAATGCGTCTCAATGTATAGTGAATCTAGGGGCTTTTTTCCTTATCATTCTAGCTTTCTGTTCGTTAACTGTTAGCTCGCCCGTTTCGATGTAGGCCCTTATCTCATCAATCCAACACTTATAGCTGTTGACCGAGCATAGAACATGCACTCTTTCGTATGTTGGATGCTCTAAGTATGAGATTGGTTGACCATGCTGCTCGTCTGAAGTGTCCAACTTGGAAACACTATCAGAAACAGGTCATTTAGCGACGGAATTATCAGCGACGGACAGATTCCGTCGCTAAATAGCGGCGGAATATAGGCTTTAGCGTCGGAATATTTTTGGCGTCAAATTTAGCGACGAAATTTAATTCCGCCGCTAAAACGAATATTCCTCGAATATTCGTTTATTTCCGCCGCTAATTTGGCGGTTGATTTACCGACGGAATATTCCGCCGCTAAATCTTTATCAGCGACGGAAATATTCCGCCGGTGAAAATATATCATTTTTTTATTTTTTTATTTATCAGCGTCGGAAATATTCCGACGGTGAAATTAAAATATTTTTTATTTTTCTTTTTGAAATATTACACCGACGGAATATTTCCGACGCTAAATAATTAATTTTTTTTAATTTATTAGCGTCGGAAAAATTCCGATGGTGAAATTAAATGTTTTTTTTTATTATTAAACACCGACGGAATATTTTCGCCGCTGATAATTTAATATTTTTTTATTTATCAGCGACGGAAATATTCCGTTGCTGATAATAAAACGTAATTTTTGTTTATTTTTAGAACTAATTAACAAAATAACAAACTAAAAAACATTAAAATATCATAAATATTTATGATATTTTTGAAAAAATAAATAAATCATAAATATTTATTAATTTTAATTTTATAATGCCATTATTTTTATTTATATAAAATATGAAAGTTATTTTAAATTACTCTCAAAAAAATAAATATGAGTCAATAAATATTATTTTTGAAAAAATAAATAAATTGTAAACCCTAAACCTAATACCCTATATAATATACACTATACCCTTACACTATATACACTATATACTTCTATACTTATATTCTATACCCTATACCCTATACGCTATACCCTATACCCTATACCCTATACCCTATACCCTACACCCTATAATACCCTATACCCTATACCCTATACCCTATACCCTATACCCTATACCCTATACTCTATACCCTATACCCTATACTCTATACCTTAGTACTCCTATACCCTATACACCCCATACTTATACCCTATACACTTTATACCTATACCCTAGTACACCTTATACTCCTATACCCTATACCCTATACCCTATAGGGCCCTATACTCCTATACCCTATACCTCATACTCCCTATACCATATACCTTGGCAATTTATACCCTACACCCTATACCCTATACCCCATACCCTATACCCTATAATTCTATACCCTATACCCTATACCCTATACCTATACCCTATACCTATACTATACCTTATAATTCCCTATATACTATTATAATTTATACCCTATACATTATACCCTATATTTATACCCTTTCCCCTATAGAGATTATACTATATTTCTTCTCTCTCTTCTCTTCTCTCTTCCTCTCTCTTCTCTTCTCGCTTTACCCTATGAGTGATTGAGGTATATCTGATAATGAGACTATACTTTATATACTATACTCCTATAATATATACTTATACTTAGTACTATGAGATATTTCCCTATATTCAGCCTTGATACCCTATACTTTTTATGTTCCTGATACTTATAATCCTATGCGCCTATATTACTGAGTACTTATATTTATATTTATAGCCTCCAGGCTTATAGTTTCTATACTTCCTATAGCACTATGCCTCCCCCTATAAGATTATATTTACCCTATTTAGTGATTTACCCTATTACTTATACTTATATACTCTATACTTATACTTATACCCTATACTGAGTACGATTTAGACTTATACCTTATATTTAGTACTTCTTAGTACTTATACTTTGTATTTTTCTACACACAATACTTATTTTTGAGTATTTTATATTTATTATTCTTTCTTCCTTCTCTTTAGTATTTAGTATTTATACTTATATTTAGGCTATATACTCTATACACACTATATTGGTTTCTCATATATATATAAAGGTGTATATATAAAAAGCATTTGTGATATTCTGATAGCTACTATACCAGATCTGGCAATTTATACACTATACACTAGTAATTTAGGGTTATAGGTTGAGACTTATAAATTTATACCTTAGGTTACCTTATATTAATTATAAATTATACCTTATACCCTATACACTATATCCTATACCCTATGTGGTTTATATTTCAGGGGTTAGGGAAGTTTGTGGGTTGTGGTTTGTGGTTTAGGGTTTAGGGGTTTAGGTTTAGGCTTAGGGTTTAGGTTTAGGTTTAGGCTTGTGGTTTAGTGGCTTAGGGTTTATACAAAACTAGGATCCGTCCGCTGTATTGCAAATACTCTGAGATTATCGGGTTTCATAAGTATTGTACCTGGTGATATCCGTAAAACAAAGACCCACATCATTACCGGCCGAGCACACTGCATCTCTCTCGGCTCCCCACCACCGTATGTCATCATCTACATCGTAAGCTTCAATGTTGACATCGTGAAGTGGTTGTCTCCTCGCACTCATCAAGCTCTATATCCGCTATCTGCTACGGCGCTTAGGAGGCGCACACCCTCTAAAGGCCTTGCACGGTGGCTGTAAAGAGAAGAAGGTCTCGAAGTGGTCAGGAGAAGGGTATGCAAAAATGGACAAATAAAATTACATTCCTGTGAGAAGCCGATGAAGCTCCCGACACTCTTACTCGGAGAGACATAGTCTTTGCACTCACAAATGCAAAAAGAGCACCCAAAGTTCAAGCGAAAGTGGTGATGACATATTTGCTAGGGCTAAATATCGTTTTACCTAAATTCCAAGGGAGTCAAATGCAAAATCTCTCCTTTTCAATTTCGCATCTACAAAAAGCCGGACCGGATCGGGATGGATTACTCCTCATTGTCACAACAAATACGCGCCAAGTCGGCGCTCATTTAAAATTTCAAAATTTCCGAACGAACAACAAGTAGATAATCCAATTCAAACTTTCAAACCAAATTAATCGACACCTCTAAATCCCTCTCTCTCATCCTCTCTCTCTCTCTCTCTCTCCAAAGAATTGAATTTGAAAAAACAAATATCGAGCCGCTTCTTACCCTCGGCAGGTGTTATTTCATCTTTAATTTCAGTAATTCCACATTACTAATTCTCTCCTTCCCGCTCCTGGTCCGACCGGGGTTCGACTTCCCGCATTCCTCTTTGACTCTCTCCGAACAATGCAAGGTCTTCTAGAGGGTGTGGCTCTGGTCAGCCTGCATCGCAGATGACGTATATGGAGCTTGATGATGAGCTATGCAGGGAGACAACCCTTCACGATGTCAACATCAAGCTTACGATGTAGATGACTGCCACGCACGGTGGGGCGGGGGCCACAGAGTACAAGCAGTGTCGCCAGCAATGATGTGGGTCTTTACTTTCTCGGATATCTTAGTTATGACTTATGAGACAATAATCTCCTTAGTGTTGTCTAATAGTTGGTTAGTTCCTTGTTTTGGACCAATCTTGTTTTTGTTTTATTTTGGATAAAAATTTAAAATTGTATGCAATTTTACCAATTTAATAAATTAGGGTATAGTGTATATGGTATAGGGTATAGGGTATGTGGTATGTGGTATGTGGTATGTGGCATGTGGTATAAGGTATGTGGGTATAGGGGCATAGTGGTATATGGTATAGGTATATGGCATGTGTGGTATATGGCTAGGTATGTGTGGTTTGGGGTGGCATGGGGTATAGTGGTATAGGCATGTATAGTGGTATGTGGCATAGTGTATGTATAGGGCATGGCATGTGGCATAGGGTATAGGTACAGGTATGTGTGGTATAGGGTGCATAGGTATATGATATATGTATGGTGGTATACAGATAGGTATAGTATATGTAGGTGGTATAGTGGTATAGGTATAGTAAGTATGTGGCTTGTGGTATGGTTTAGGTATAGAGTAGGTATATGTGGCATGGTATAGGATATAGGTATAAATATGGTATGGTGGTATAGGTATGTGGCATGAGGTATGTGGTATGGGTATAGGCATGTGGAAGGTGGCATGTGTAAGTACCCCAACTGGATCACTCCCTTTCAAACACACGGGAAACACCGCACTCATCCACGCAGCTTCCAAGACCTCTCTCACTCAAACCCTCTCAAAACCCTCTCAAACCCCCAACCAAACCAAGTGGAGGAGCCTTTCGGGATAAAAAGGGACAAAAGGACCTTTCGGGAATTTTCAGAAACTGAAAGCAATATAGGTCCGTACGGACCTCTTTGTTTCCATAATTACCGAATCCCCTTAAAGTCCACAATATTCCTCAAATCCCGGGAGAAATGATGGTTTCCATGCAGATTTGGTCCGCACGGACCTTCTTTGCATGCAAGATGGTCCGTACGGACCTCTTTGCAAGGGGACATCATCATTTTAATATTCACTATCATTGCATATTCCCTCAAATCGAGGAAAACCAAAATCTCGATAATTCAAGAGGTCCGTACGGACCTCTTTGCACCAAATCTCGAGACTATAAATAGAGGGCTCCCTCCTCATTTTTTTCACACCTCCCACTTCTCTCTTCCTCCCTAAGCCTTCTCGGCTCCCCTTCTAAGACCTTTCGAGGCATTCCCGCCCCTTCGATCCTTCCGAGGCCTTCCGAGCCCTCGAGGTGCTCCCGAAGCCTCTCCGAGCGCTCCCGAGACGCTCCCGCGCTGCCCCGAGGCACTCGAGGTACTCCGAGGCCCCTCGTGGTACTCCGAGGCCTCGCTCGGTCTTTTCCTCTGTCCCGCTCTTTCCGAGTCAAACCGACGATCCCAAACCACGCCGAATCTCCGCCCGAGTGACTCTCGCCACCACAACGCACGCCGAATCCTCTCGCCCGAGTGATCCCGACGATCCCCACGCACGCCGAATCCTCTCGCCTCGAACGCAGCCTACAACCTCAACTCACGCCGAAACTCGTCTGCGGACAACCGCATCCCCAAGCAATCCGAACGCTACTCCGACCTCAAACACTATTCCTCTGCGGAAGACAGCACGAACCAACATTGGTAAGGCTTCCTTCCTATTCTATTTCAATACATTTCAATACAATGTAGACATCCGATACAAAGATGCATTTTTAAAAGCACACACACACACACACAACTTTTTAAAGGATATTAGGGGTATCCGAAAGACTCGTTTTACGAGGCTACTCGGGTGAGCTCTAATATTCTAATATTCTCTTCCCGAGGAGTCATCTCGACCTCCGAACTCAAAATCTCATCACACAAAAACAGCTTTTAAAATTTATCTTTAAACTCGATGCCCTTTTTCAATGTTTTGGGCTTAATAAAAACGGCGTGGCGACTCTACAAATGCGAAAGCAAAACGGCGAGACACCTCCAACGCAAAACGCTAAGACGGAATGCCGATGCCGGGGCGCGATTGTGCCGCTCGGATCCGGCCGGATCCGGTAATTTCATTGGCGACTGGGACATTTTGTTTTAAAACTTTTAAACAAAACAAAAGATTTTTAAAACGATGATGAGGGTCAAACTTTCATTTTACCCTTCCTTTAATCGCTGTGTGTGTGTGCACGTGCTTCGTTTTTATTTTACAAAAAATAAAAATAAAAATAAAAATGCATCAATATACATCTCAGGTATACATTTAAAATTCTTCAAAAATTTCTATTTTACTCGTAAAAAGAATTTTAGAGACCGCACACTACGCGCACCGCCGCCTCGGTTACACCGCACTCTACTCACACCGCCGCCTCGGTTACACCGCACACTATGCGCACCGCCGCTTGATACACCGCACACTACAACCCTTAACCCGAGTGGTCTCGCTTGCACCGTTTGGTCTTCCTAGGCCTCTGGGCGCGCACGGATCATTCCAAACATCCCATCCTAGCCAAGCGCCAACCCCGCACGTTTGAGTCTTCGAGTCACACTCGTAGCCCGCACTCGCTGGTTTTTACCCAGCCTGTGTCATACACTCGGATATATATACCATGCCGGCCATTTTCTCGAGTCAAGGCTCGGAACTCAAGATCCCTTGCGCAAGCAAAGCGATGAAAGGTCATGCTAAAATCTTGACTCGATCTTGATTTTCGGCTACACCTGCAGACGATGTTCCGTCCCGATATACATCCATGCTTGCATGACACCATGTCATCACGCTTTGATACGTCACCCATGACGATATGACCCAGCCCAACGCCTAACGTCACTGCATCCCTTGCGCAAGCAAGGTAAAGAGAGGTCATGCCGAACTCTTGACTCTGATCTTGACTCAAAGGGCCGGCTCGGTTCACTATTCACATGGCTAACGCATCAAAACGAACATGACAGCTCGGTCCTTAGGTTCGATTTTTCTTTTAGGCCGGTGGAAACCGCTTGCACTATAGGACCCTCGCCCTGGGCCGTCCCACCCCGGGATGTCGAAATACAAAAAGTGCAAAACGAGGGGCTTATAGCCGCACGTATGGTCTCCATCGACCCAGATCTAGCATAGTTGCGAAAAGAAGAGCAATCTTTTCCAACCTACCTAGGATTCTCGAGAAAATACTGTTTTAAGTAAATTAAAACAACAAAAAAAAAAATAAATAAAAGAAACGGAAACCGCATGCCACGTGAGCTTTCCCTTTATCCCGTTAGGCCATTCCCGTGTCTAAACCTTGCCCATCACCCTCCAGCTAACAGAGAGTGGTCGAGAGTACCCGGGAACCCGTCTCCCAAAGGTCAAAACAACAAGGTCCTACCTCCTTCCCAGCTCCGTCACCAGTGACAAATTGGCCGTCAAATCCCCATGGCCAAGTCAGTGGATAACAACGATGAGAACGGGACCTTACCCTCAAGAAATTTCCCAACACCGGAAGAAGTTTGGCAGTGTCCTCATGGCTATTGAGAAACGTCAAGGTGAGCAACAAGCTCGGATCGAAGGTGCCATGCACCACTTCGGAACCTTAGCCACCCAACCACCTCGGGGCTTCCCAAGCCATGATCGCTCCTACAGCCTCTAACGTCTCTCATTGTCTCCCGTAAGTCAACCCGTTACCCTCGTACGAGCCATGCAGCTATGACGTAAGGCCACAAGACCTTCCAGAGGAAAGCCTCGCCCATCCAGCCTCCCGAGGTCCCGCACCACCGCCGAACAACGAACACATCTCGGTGGGACGTCCGCGATTGGACAGAAGGCTTTGCCCTGGAAATGGAATTCCGTGATGCAATGAACGAGGGCCGCCCTCGACGAAAGAAGAAGCTATCTTCTCAACAAAAGCCGAAAAAGAGGTACGAATCCGGTGATCCCACAATGGAACCCTTGGAGAACCCTCAGAAGGTTTGACTACTATGTCATCTACTCCAAAGAAATCTCCCACCCTAGTTCTCGCACAGGCCACGGCAATGTTTGCTCCATGATCACTGGGACGAAGCCGCACCGCCACCGAAGGCCCGAAGGTCCAGCATAATCCAACCCCGTCTTGGGAAGATCTCAAAGCCACTATTGATGCTTCAAGCAAAAGCCATGACAAGGAACGAATTGAAATGCGCAGCCTCGGCCTTACGCCAACCGTGCTCCTCCCACTCCGTAAACGGGAGAGACAAGCAAAACCACAAGTCCAGAGGTGAATGTTCTCGACACGTTCCTGGCCAAATCCCCGTGAATCCTCCGCGGACGTACAAAAGGCCGCCCATACCCGAGCCACGAACCGAAAAGGGACCCTACGCCAAAGAAGCCGAAACCCCGGACTCCAAAGGCCGAAGATCCTGCCTTGACACAGCCTCAAGCGCACTCAAAGCTAACATCTCACTCGGTCCTTTACTCACTTCATCTTACCCGCACAAGCTCAAGTTGGAAGAAAGCCTCGGCCTGCACTACGGTTCCCATCACAAAGGACACCCGATGAAGCAGCCGATGATTGGCAACGTCAATTACAAAGAATATCATCACCTTCACGTAACTCGATCTTCCAAAATTTGGGCCGACCACAACGAGCCTCTCTACATAACGCTCAACCGGACGAGCGCCGTCTCCCTCGGGTGTTGGTAGATGGGGATCATCCATGAACGTCCTTCCAGCCCAAAATGATGGATTTGCTAGGATCAAAGCAACCGATCTAAAACCCTCGACTCGTGCAATCAAGGCATACGACTCAACATCCCGCCCAGCCTTCTGGGAATAGCCACCTTGAACCTTTGGTTTGGAAAACAAATGGTCCCAACAGACTTCCAAGTCATCGACATCCCGATCACATTCATCCGCCATTTTGGGACGCCCTGGCTACATCGTATCAATGGGGTGGCATCCACTCTCCATCGCGCGTAAAGTTCGTCCCAAGGAACAGATATGACCATCATCTACTACGACAAAGATAGTCACCGAAAGGACCGATACCAACGGCGTCCCGGCCTTAGAAATCAAACCCGACGATGATGGCATGATGTTAACAGGTTCACCATCGAAAGCCCAAAGGCCCAAGTGTGCCACATAGACTCGCCTTTGATTTGGGACAAGATCCTCCCCGATGAAAATGATGAAGCACATGAACTACATCCCGGCTCGGCTTGGGAAAACGCCATCGTGGCACTCACCGTATCATCAATATCAAAGAACAATACCGCACGGCCCGGGATACTCTCCTACTCCCGAACACATTGCGGAGGACAAGCGAGCCGCACGTAAACGCTTCCACGTATAACAAAAGAGGCTTCGCACGCAATCTCCGATCTTCGCCCTTACAGCCTTCGACATGACCAAGTACTTCACAAGGAAGGCCGGCAACTTGGAAGAAGATCCGTAAAAGGGAACAGAGCCGATCGCCGCCAAACAAAGCCGGCCGACAACCACGGACAAGCTCCAGCAGTAACCCGGCAAGATTCAGAGGCCTCAAGCCAAATCCCGTCCGAAGAGCATTCCTCGACACACCGCCCTCGCGAGATCCACAACCACCACTATTCACAGCGAATTTTGGTTCGGAAAACTCCTCTTTGGCGGAAGAACTCGAAAACTCTCTCGTCAACACTCCCGCCTTCAACAAGCGGGAAGAGTCTCGCATTCGAGCTAGCAATGCCCAAGACAAAAGCAAGAGACTCCGCAGACGATGCTTGGGACGAACCACCGCTACACTCGCTTCTTTCAAAGAAGAAATCGAGATGCCGATCTAATCGATTTTGTTTCGATAACTCGTGGTAGCAATGATCGGGAACGGTGACATAAAGCCTTTCAAACCCCATCTCCTATCAAGCTCATTGCCCCTCAATAATCGGGCCACATTCTCCTGACCTACCGCTAGCAAACAGGACATGATCGAACAACTTGGTCCGACCCTCGAGTCCTAGAGTCTAGTGTCAAAACTCATCCCGAGTCCATTAGCTTTGAATTTGAGTCTCTCGAGTCATCCGATGGCCTCACGCCGTAAGATTACGAACTCATTGCCAATAATGTATTCCCGTATGCTCTTAATGAATGCTTCGATCTTTCCGAGTATCTCTCATTGCATCTTTAACAACCGATAAATTAACTAACACACAAACAGCTAATAACGATTCACTTGATAAAGAAGCGTACACATTAAACGAACAATACATTAAGCACATCTTTAAGCATGTTGTCAAACGAGAGAAAACCGGGCCCAAGCCGCGAGGAGGTTTTAACCAAAGTGAATTTGGGAACCGCCGAAGAGCCAAAAGAGACGCAAATCGGAAGTTTCTTCACCGGCACAGAGCAAGACGCATTGACCGCACCGCCAAAGAGTTCGTGGACGTGTTCGCTTGGTCTTACCGAGACATGCCCTGGATTAGATCCTAACATTGTAGAGCACCGGATTCCCTTAAATCCCGAGGCTAAGCCCATCAAGCAAAAGCTACGCCGAATCAAGCCGTAATGGTCTTTACAAGTCAAAGAGGAGATCGAAAAATGCTCCGTCGGCTTCATCGTGGTGATCGAGTACCCCACATGGCTCTCCAATATTGTCACGGCCACCAAGGCCAATGGAAAAGTACGCCGTTGCGTGACTTCCGAGATCTCAACAAAGCAAGTCCCAAGGACGATTTTCCACTACCCAATATCGACATGTTGGTAGACACTACACCCAATTTCGAAGTCAAGTCCTTCGTGGACGGTTTTGCCGGCTACAATCAAATCAAGATGGCCGAAGAAGACCAAGAAAAGACAAATTTTCACAACCCTGGGGAACCCATCGCTACGCAAGAATGCCGTTCGACTAAAGAACGCCGGGCTACCTACCAACGGGCAAAGAACCGCCCTCTTTCCACGATATGATCCACAAAGAGATCGAAGTGTACGTCCGATGACATGATCGTTCACTCAAAGGGATCGACGGACAACACCTCACTGCACCCGAGAAAATTCTTCAATCGCCTCCGAAAACACTCAATGAGGCTTAACCCCGCCAAATGCACATTCGGGGTTAGCCGAGGCAAGGTTTTGGGATACATGGTCACCGAGAGGGGCATCGAGGTGGATCCTCAAAAGATCAAAGCTATTATCGAAATGAGACCACCGCAAACTCGCATGCAGGTGAAAAGCTTCATGGGCCGCCCGCAATATATCGCCCGCTTGCCAACCAACCGACCTCTATGTGCGAGCCAATCTTCAAGCCGATGAAGAAGAACGCCGACATCGAATGGAACTCGAATGCCAAGATGCCTTTGAAAAATAAAGCATACCTCGCGAGTCCTCCGATTCTCTCGTCCTCCCCACGAGGAAAAGCCACCGTTGCTATACCTAATCGTGACCGACACCGCAGCTGGAGCCATGCTCGTCAAGAAAAGAAAGAGTCACGGGTCGAAAACGCCATCTACTTCGTCGCCGAAAGTTTCAAGGCAAATAACTCAATTACTCACCCTCGAGAAAACCTCGCGCAGCCTGTATGGGTTGTTGGGAAACTACGGCACTACATGCAGCCGCACACAAGACACTTGGTTTCCAAAATGGACCTGGCCAAGTACCTCTTCGACAAACCATCTCTCACAATGAGGCTCGCCAAATGGTCTTTCTTCCCCGGCGGAATTTGACATCAAGTACGTAAACCAAAAATCAATCAAGGGACGGGCCATGGCCGAACAACCGGCCGATTTCCCAACCGACGAGGCTCGAGGCCCCGAACCACAATTTCCTGTGACGAGGGAATCTTTCGCAATCGAAGGTGAAAACCGATGGCAACTATTCTTCGACTGAGCGGCCAACCAAAAAGGAAACGGCATCGGTATGCTCTGTGGATCCCAAAGACGAGCACACCCCAATTGCTATAAAGCTCAATTTCGAGGTAACCAACAATGCCGCCGAATATGAAGCTCGCGCCGCCGGACTACAAGCCGCACTCGAGAGGAATGTCCGTAAACTCGAAGTTTATGGGGACTCACCTTGATCATCAACCAAGTCTCCAACAGTGGAAAACCATAGACCCGGCTTGCAAAAATACCATGCCCGCATAGAGGACCTCATCACACACGAAGAGGTCACCTTCCATTACTTGCCAAGAGACCGAAACAGTTTGCATGCCTTAGCCACCTCGGCCTCCCTTGTGGAAATCCCCGAAGGAAAAGCAATCAAACCCTTCAAAGTCTGGACGAAAGGAAATTCCTCGCCTACCGTTGTGAGATCGAACTGTAACCTAAGCCCGTCAATGAGCCATGGTACAATCGCATCTTCCAATACCTCAAGAACGGGAAACCGCCTTCATGAACAAGGAAGGGCAACACACGTGAGGGGTCAAAACCAAGAGCATCATGGCCCTAAAACGCCTTGCCTCTCACTTCGTCATCCTCGGGACATGTTATACAAGAAACGCTACTACGGGCCACTCCTACGCCGCGTCGCCCAAGAAGAAGCGAACAAGTTCATGAACGAAGTCCACAATGGGGCTTGCGGTCCCCACACGAACGCCAGAGCCCCGATGCAAATCATTCTCGTGGATGGGCTACTACCGGATCTCCATGGAGGTGTAGATTGCATCCACTTTGTCCGAAGCCGCGACAAGTGCCAACGGTTCTCCAACCTCAATCATCTCGCCGCCCCACGATCTCTACCGCATGACTACACCTCGCCCTTTCGCCACTTGGGGAATTGACGTCATCGGGAAAATCGCTCCGCCAGCAAAGAACTGGTCACGAGTTCATCTTAGTAGCCATCGACTACTTCACCAAATGGGTCGAAGCCAAGTCCTACAAGGTACTCACCTCCAAGAAGGTCGCACATTTCCTCAAGGAAAGCATCATATGCCGATACGGCATCCCAAATGAGGTCATATCGCATACAACGGCTCACACTTCGAAGGAGAATTCGGCTGCATCGCCGGGCTGAATTCAAGATCACACGCCACAAATCTTCTCCCTACCGGCCACAAACAAACGGCGCCGTGGAAGCAAAGAAACAAAACCCTCGAACGGATCATCCGAAAATGACCACCCGAGGACGAGATTGGCCCGAGAAACCGCACCTTGCACTTTGGGGCTACCGCACACGGGCCGTAATAGCCCACGGGAGAAACCCCATTTGCCCCGACATACGGGATGGAAGGCCCTTCCCATCGAGCTAGAAATTCCTCACTCCGAGTGCCGCTGGAAAATGACATCAACGAAGTCGAATGGCTCCGGCCGACATGACGAATTGGCTCGCTAGACGAGCGACGACTAAAGGCCATGGAACACGTCCCGAGCCTATCAAAGCAGTGATGGCTAGAGCTTTCGACAAGAAAGTCAAATCCCGAGACATCAAGGAAGGTGACTCAGTACTCAAAGAAAAGCCTCCCACTCGAACCAACCCACCGGGAAAATGGGAACCCACATGGATCGGCCCTTTCGTGGTTCAAAAGATCTTCTCCTGAGGCGCCATGAAGCTACCGTACCTAGACGGCAATCCCTTCATGAATCCAAATAACGGAAGCAAACTTCGCAGATACTTCGCCTAAAGAAGAACAACCGTGCATCTCTTGGCACTCCATGTAGTGTCGAACTACGCAGCACTCCGAGCCCTCTAGTCCGGGGAACGTAGGCAACCTTAATTGGTCCGGTCTAAAAATACACAAAAAGTCAAAAGTTTGAATGTCAATCAAGACCTCCATCAAGCTCCGCACTTTTCAAGAACACGCCCAGCCAGCCACCTTGACCAAGTCAAACGACGGCGGCAACATCAAAGGACATCCGAGGGTCACTCAAAGATCAAACGATCGACTCATGTCCGCTTCCAAGCCAGGCTTGTCTTCGCCTCACGCGCTTCAAAAAAAAAAAAAAAAAAAAAAAAAAAAAAAGAGCTCGAGCAAGGGCTCACAAAAAAAAAAAAAAAAAAAAAACAACAAAAAAAAAAAAAAACAAAAGAAGCTCAAGCGTAAGCCGCGAAATCGAGGTCAAGAGCCCGACGCCAACGAGCGGCAAGGAAGCTACGAAAAAGACCGTCGTAACAACTTGTCAAGGGAGCATTCAACCTCTCGCCCAAGCACAAAGCCTCAAAGAAAGGGGATTGCCGTCATGGCTCGCATCGTCACCCGCAAATGCAATGTAAAAGTCCAAAGATGGACGCCAACAAAGGGCACAATGTAAGCAAAGGCAAACAAGAGATCTTGCGTCTCGACAAAGCTTTAAAAGTAAATCACAAATCACTAACGGTTACAACATTTCTTGATGAGTTCAAGCACGGTCTACTCTCAAGTTCACAACATGCTAAAAGACAAATTTTAATACATTTAACTAATAATGTGTTTGCAATGCAATGAATGGATACCTAGGAGGTCATTCCGCGCCATCTCGCGCTTGTCCCTCGCCATTCTTTCCTTTCTTCCTCGTCCCCGGCGAGTCTTCTTTCGCTCCACGTGAACCAACTCGCGTCTCTCGCCCGAGATCCGGGGTCCTCCCCGTAGAGTCAAATAATCCAAAGAGCTCGTGGCTTCATTCGCCCGTGCTTCTCGGCTCGGATCTCCTCCCCGCGAGTCCGTAAAAGAGGACCTCTCCCCGTCGCCGGTCAACTCTAGTCTCGTAGTCAAACAAAGCGTCTCCCGTCACATCCAAAGGGTCGACTGTGCTTCGCACTCCTAAGGCAATAGCCGCTACGGCAACCGGGTCCTGTAATCGCGCACGCCTCGCTTTCCAAGACCACTTGGGATCGCCCAACACGCCGCTCATACCAAAGCCGTATACGAGTCGTCAACACGACACTCTCCCGACGCCTAAGGAGTACCACAGAGGGAAAGCGGAATACCTCCATACCCTCGTACAATACAAGAAGGCACCTGGAGCCGCCATACAAAGAGGAGCTATCTCCGCAAGAGCAAGGTCATCCTGCCTCAACAAAGGCTCCTCGCTTCATCCCAAACCGCCGGAAACAAGCGACGGAACATAGAAGGAGGACCAAGACAAACCTCGAACTCGACAACGTAGGACCCTTCCCCGCAAGATCCTCCCGGTCTCAATCCTCCAAAGGCAAGGAACCCACCAAATGGATCTCGATGCGTACCAAGCCGTGCCATCCATCTCTCCCAAAGTGATCGATCCATATCCAACACAAGAGGTCAGCCGAGCAAATGACCACGGGCTAAACGACGCCGGAGCCTCGGCATGGCCTCGGAGTCTCTCTCGCAGCCCACAAGGTGAGCAAAGCGGGCTTCCCCTCTCATAAAACGATCCCTGGGCCGCGACGGTCGATACCATGAAGAGTCTCTCCCAACACCAACGGGACAATATCCTCTCCAGTCCGCAGCGTCTCTACCACATCTAGCAAAGCGCCATCACAAATGCCAAGTGAGCCGACTCGTAAAAGCGTCGCCATCACGCACAAGGCAAATACATCCCAAGAGACGTCACTCTCATCATCAACCATGAACCGCTCCAGCTCGTAAATGTCGATATGACCCGAATCAAGGATCATGCCCGCACTTCTTCCAACGAAGCACGAAGAAAGTCCGCAAGCTTCACGCTCACCGCAAAGACCACCAACCAAAGGAAGCGAGATGGCCTCCACCTCCGGTCCTCCAATCAAAGCCCGAAAATCCTCAAAAGTGGGCACCATTTCATTGTAGGAGAAACAAAGACACGTGCCTCCTAACATCCTGTAACTTCGCGGCAGCCCGCAACAAATCCCAATCAGAACCAACTCCTTAAAAGACCAAACCGAGCAAAGACGAAACCTTACCTCGAAAGCCCGTCTCTCGATGCCTCATACGGCGTCTCATCCACATTTTCAACCGCTCAAGGAAGTGTGCTTGCCTCTCCCGCGAAAGCCTCGGCAAAATCCTAGGAACATACGAAGAATCCATGGCAAAAATGGAGGTCCCTAGAGAAAATGGGGAAGAAAGCTCGAAAATGGCCGCAAATGGGGAATGGGAGAAAGTCCAGACACCGGAAAACATTTAAGTCCTCCCGAAAGCAAGGTTGGTCCGTACGGACCTCTTTGCAATGTAGGTCTGTCCGTACGGACCTCTTTGCAATCGTGAGCCCATTTCCCGTAAAACAAGATAAAACCACCGTCCTCAAGAAACCTTGCTCCAAACAGCCCAAACACCGGCCAAAGCCATTTCCGCAAACCAACACTACCCACAAACGCACTCTCGCCTCGCGTGGCATGTACAAAAAAATAAAAATAATAATAGCAACAATTTCTAGGACAATTCCTGAATCACAAAAATAAATGACATTACATCTTAAAATAAAATACTGTTTGCCATGCAAATACATGTGTTTTATTACAGTACAAAATGTCTCGTTGCTAAACAAAAAAAAAAAAGGAGAGAGGGATATGAAAAGAGGGAAAGCAAATGAATACTAATCGAGCCCTCGTCATCATCATCCTCGCCAAGATCCTCCAAAGAAAAATCGGGCATCCCAGCCGAACTCGCCCCGTCACGCCCTCATCATCGTAGTACCGAGCCCTCCTGAGCCTCGCCACTCAAAATAATCAAGGATCAAATCCGGCGAAAGGGTCGAAGAAAGAAGGCTCGAGAATCCTCACTCCCGAGCGGCATGCGGAGGCATGAATCGATAAAAGGGCCGCTCCTCGAAGGCCCCGCAGCCTCCGTAAGACGCCCCGCATCCATGCTATGCCGCCTCTCGAAGGTCCCTCCCGCTGCGGCTCCGCCGCCTCGGCGGAGGAACATCCACCGAATGCCTCAAGGCATCGGCTCATACGCCGGCATACGACGCGAAGACCGACAAGACATCTTCGACGCCATCTTCTTAGCAAAGGATCTCATCGCCACATAACGGCGAGTCGCCGCATCGTAGGCTCTCCCGGACTCCGCACAAGCAAACAGCCAAGGGAAACGCTCATCAAATGCGCCATACTCAACAACAAAAAGAGAAAACGTAAAAGATGCCAAGATGGAAAAGAGTCGCACACTCACCGATCTCGTTCTGGTCCACTCGTAGTGCAAGCAGAGCTCCGCTCCGAACGGGCGTGATACTCCTCCTTCCTCGATCCGTCCCCACGGACGCACGTGAAATCCGGTCCCGGCACGGAACCTCTCGGGGAGCTCGCGGGCCGCCTCTCTCCCGCGCACAGCGGCGCGTCCTCAACTTCCTCCTAACAAAGGTCTCGTACTCCTCACCAAACAAAATGAACTCCTCGGCACCCACACCGCCAAGGTACCTCTCAAAATCAAGCACATCCATATCCCGGAGTCAAACATCCCAAACGGAGGATCCCTCTGGAGCCACTGGAAGCACGCCCGGCCATGCCGCGTAAGACTCGCTCCCTGCATACATGGCGTCGCAAGTCAAGCCCCGCAAAGATCTTCCGTCGCGCCGTCACCCTGAGCTCCTCAAACTCATCACCCTCATACCGAGCCCACGGGAACAAGACGAAACCCTCACGGCTATCTCGCTCCAAACGCTCCCCGCACCTCCCCGTAGGCAATGGTGAGCTTACCCCCGCCGGTCCTCCTCCTCCCGGCCGTACGAGCCCACTCCGAGCATAGCAGATACGCAGCGAATCTCCTGGATCTCTATCCCACGGGAAGCACCGAAAGACCTCTATAAAACCACACTCGCGACAAAAGCAGAGGAAGAGCTCAAAAAAAAAAAAAAAAAAAAAAAAAAATGGAGAAACGACAAGTTGCTAAATCAAAAACAAAGCAATAAACTCATACCTCCAGAGCAAAATCAAAGCAGTGCCAACGAATTGGCCACCCCTAGCTAAACCGGTCCAGAGAAAGTAGAGCTCTGGCCAAGCCTCGCCTCGCCCCAAGCAATGTCGCAGCACTTATCCAGATCGCCCAAGCTCTCCAACAGAGCAAAGGGAGCCGCGGTCGCGTGGTTCGAGAACAAAGTCTCTGACAAGGCATACCACAAGAAGTGAGCGCGCCAATCAAGCCCGTCGTCACCCGGCCGCTGCACTCGGATGTAGCCCCAATACCGGCCGTGATCCTCATCTACTACGCAGTGGCATTCTGACAAAGATCCCTGTGCCCCTCGCGAGGACGAGGCTCAAAGCCCAAGCAGCTCGGCCGCACATCATCCGAGATCATGTCTCTCCACCTCACAGCCCCCTTTGAAGGAGAGCCCTGGTAATAGCAGCAAAATCAGTGGCGTCACCGTCACCTCGCCCCCACTGTGGAAGGTGTGGGTGGTATCCCACCAATACTCGTAAAGGCCCAGAAGACACTCTTGTTCTTCCTCGTGTCGATACTCCGCCAGGTTCTCAACGAACACACCTAGGCCGAAGCATAAACCAACCTCCGGACTCGGCCTACCGCCCACGGAAATATCGTGCATCCGCGCCATAGCCAACAAATGCCTCGAGCGATCCCCGAGTCTTCATCCTTGGCCTTCCGGCCATAAGCTCCCCGCATCCCGCAGTAAACACAAAGAAAGGTACGTCAATCACAAGCATTTAATATAAAGGCACATATAACTCCCGTCACAAAAACACGGCACATATTGCACATAATTTTCACATATATCATGCATATAATTTTTCCCATGCAGTCCGTCACAAAACACGGCACACACTGTACACATTTTCTCAAAAGAAAAAAAAGGGGGGGATTAAACCCTACACGACACATTTTCAAAAGAAAATCCGTCCCAACACGGCACATATCGCACATATTTTCCCCACAAAGTCCGTCACCCAAAAACACGGCACACACTATATAGCACATTCTCAAAAGAAAATCCGTCCCAACACGGCACACACTTTCACATATAACCCGTCACAAAACACGGCACATGTCACATTTTTTCACAAAAATTATCACTACACGATAATTTTTCTCATAATGTACATACATAAATAGCATTAGGTACAAAACACCAAAGCATGCAATTCAACCACCGGCCGTCAGCGTAAGACCGGTCCTCGCCCACTCCAACGGCAATTCAATCCCCGGCCATCAGCATAAGACCGGTCCTCGCCCACTCCAACGGCAATTCAATCCCCGGCCATCAGCGTAAGACCGGTCCTCGCCCACTCCAACGGCAATTCAATCCCCGGCCGTCAACGTAAGACCGGACCTCGCCCACTCCAACGGCAATTCAACCAATGCCCGCTCAACGGCAATTCAAGAAGGAGCCAACACCTCCCAGCACGAATATCAAGGCGCAAGACGCCTCCAAACGCTCAACGACAACTCAACCACTGAAAGTCCGAAGTCATCTTCCCAACAGAAAAGGGCCCCTACAGGGTCATGCATCCCCAGCAATTCAAGCACCGGCAGTCAGTGTAAGCCCGAACCTAGCCCACTTCAACGGCAACGCAAGCACCGGCAGTCAGTGTAAGCCCGAACCTAGCCCACTTCAACGGCAACGCAAGCACCGGCGATCGTAAGCCTCGAACCTAGCCCACTTCAACGGCAACGCAAGCACCGGCGATCGGTAAGCCCGAACCTAGCCCACTTCAACGGCTACGCAAGCACCGCAGCCAGAAGCCCGAACCTAGCCCACTTCAACGGCAACGCAAGCACCTAGCCGTTGTAAGGCCCGAACCTAGCCCACTTCAACGGCAACGCAAGCACCGGCAACAGAAGCCCGAACCTAGCCCACTTCAACGGCAACGCAAGCACCTGCAAATCGGTAAGCCCGAACCTAGCCCACTTCAACGGCAACGCAAGCACGCGGCGGTCGGTGTAAGCCCGAACCTAGCCCACTTCAACGGCAACGCAAGCACCGCAGCCGTAAGCCCGAACCTAGCCCACTTCAACGGCAACGCAAGCACCGGCAGTCAGTGTAAGCCCGAACCTAGCCCACTTCAACGGCAACGCAAGCACCGGCAGTCAGTGTAAGCCCGAACCTAGCCCACTTCAACGGCAACGCAAGCACCGGCAGTCAGTGTAAGCCCGAACCTAGCCCACTTCAACGGCAACGCAAGCACCGGCAGTCAGTGTAAGCCCGAACCTAGCCCACTTCAACGGCAACGCAAGCACCGGCAGTCAATGTAAGCCCGAACCTAGCCCACTTCAACGGCAACGCAAGCACCGGCCATCAAAGTAAGCCCGAGCTCCTCCCCAGCAAGTCAAAGGGAAGTCATGCAAGACTGCATACCCTCAAAGATCGACCATCATTCTCGCCCACTCCACGGCAAAACAAACACGCGAAGGAGCCAACACCTCCGAGTACAAGTCCCAAGGCACGAAGCGCCTCCCAAAACGCCAAATGATGAAGCAATCATCGGCCATCATCCTTGCCCACTTCAACGGCAGCACAAGCACCGGCAATCATCGTAAGTCCGACCTTCTACATCAACATGCAAAAACACAAATGGCATCTACGCCTCTCGAATCACAAGGCAGCCACGCCTCCACAACCGCAATCAGAAGACGATTCAAGTCCTCACAACTATCTCCGGCCCGGAAGGCCTTAAACCACCCGATTAGGAAAATCGTAAAATTTCCATCCCAGGACGCCACCACGTCCTCACACCGACCTATGCGGTCACCCAGACGCCACCACGCTCTATCACCGACCTATACGGCCACCCCGACGCCACCACGCGTCCTTATCACCGACCTATACGGGTCACCCAGACGCCACCACGCCCTTATCACCGACCTATACGGCCACCCAGACGCCACCACGTCCTTATCACCGACCTATACGGTCACCAGACGCCGCCACGTCCTTATCACCGACTATGCGGTCACCCGGACGCCACCACGCCCTTACACCGACCTATGCGGTCACCTGTGACGCCACGCGTCCTTATCACCGACCTATACGGTCACCCAGACGCCACCACGCCCTTATCACCGACCTATACGGCCACCCCGACGCCACCACGTCCTTATCACCGACCTATACGGTCGCCGTGACGCCACGCGTCCTTATCACCGACCTATACGGTCACCCCGGACGCCACCACGTCCTTATCACCGACCTATACGGTCACCCCGACGCCACCACGTCCTTATCACCGACCTATACGGTCACCGGGACGCCACCACGTCCTTATCACCGACCTATACGCGGCCACCCGGACGCCACCACGCCCTTATCACCGACTATACGGGCCACCCCGACGCCACCACGCCCTTATCACCGACCTATACGGTCACCCCGTGACGCCACCACGTCCTTATCACCGACCTATACGGTCACCCAGACGCCACCACGTCCTTATCACCGACCTATGCGTCACCGGGACGCCACCACGTCCTTATCACCGACCTATACGGTCGCCGACGCCACCACGTCCTTATCACCGACCCATACGGTCACCCGGACGCCACCACGTCACTTATCATCAACCTATACGGTCACCCAGACGCCACCACGTCCTTATCACCGACCTACGCGGTCACCCCGACGCCACCACGCCCTTATCACCGACCTATACGGGTCACCAGACACCGCCTACGGTCACCCCGACGCCACCACGTCCTTATCACCGACCTATACGGTCACCCCCGGACGCCACCACGCGTCCTTATCACCGACCTATACGGTCGCCACCGGACGCCACCGCGTCCTTATCACCGACCTATGCGGTCACCAGACGCCACCACGTCCTTATCACCGACCTATACGGTCACCCAGACGCCACCACGTCTCTATCACCGACCTATGCGGTCACCACGCCACCACGTCCTTATCACCGACCTATACGGTCACCCCGGACGCCACCACGTCCTTATCACCGACCTATACGGTCACCCCGGACGCCACCACGTCCTTATCACCGACCTATGCGGTCACCCCGGACGCCACCACGCTCTATCACCGACCTATACGGACACCCCGGACGCCACCACGTCCTTATCACCGACCTATACGGGCCAGACGCCACCACGTCCTTATCACCGACCTATACGGGCCACCCAGACGCCACCACGCGTCCTTATCACCGACCATGCGGTCACCCCGGACGCCACCACGTCCTATCACCGACCTATACGGGCCACCAGACGCCACCACGTCCTTATCACCGACCTATGCGGTCACCCCGGACGCCACCACGTCCTTATCACCGACCTATACGGTCACCCAGGACGCCGCCACGTCCTTATCACCAACCTATACGGTCACCCAGGACGCCTCCACGTCCTTATCACCACTGACCTCGGCGGTCACACAACACTCCAGGGCACCACCACGCCCGCATTCACAAAACACTCACCCCACACCCGAACTACGACCAGGCTTGATTCCCGCCAGGGATACGTAGGAATCCTATCAGGGTCCAGCCTATTGACCTAAACGGTCACCCAAAAGGACGCCACCACGTCCTCACTTTGACCCTCACGGTCACTTCCTCTCCCAGCACGCGATCCAGATTAGGACCCTTATCTTATCGGCGACCCCACTTCCTTCATAAGTGACGTCGTCGAGGGGCTTCTGTAAGTACCCCAATCTGGATCACTCCCTTTCAAACACACGGGAAACACCGCAGACTCATCCACGCAGTCTCAGAGACCTCTCTCACTCAAAACCCTCTCAAAACCCTCTCAAACCCCCAACCAAACCAGGGGAGGAGCCTTTCTGGGATAAAAAGGGACAAAAGGGCCTTTCGGGAATTTTCAGGAAACTGGAAAAGCAATATAGGTCCGTACGGACCTCTTTGTTTCCATAATTACTGAATCCCCTTAAAGTCCACAATATTCCCTCAAATCCCGGGAGAAATGATGGTTTCCATGCAGACTTGGTCCGTACGGACCTCTTTGCATGCAAGATGGTCCGTACGGACCTCTTTGCGGGGACATCATCATTTCCGAATATTCACCATCATTGCATATTCCCTCAAATCGAGGAAAACCAAAATCCTGGATAACCAAGGAGGTCCGTACGGACCTCTTTGCACCAAATCTGAGACTATAAATAGGGCTCCCCCTCCTCATTTTTCACACCTCCCTCTTCTCTCTTCCTCCACTAAGCCTTCGGCTCCCCTTCTAAGCCCTTTCGAGGCATTCCCGGCCCCTTCGGATCCTTCCGAGGCCTTCCGAGCCCCCTCGAGGTGCTCCGAAGCCTCTCCGAGCGCTCCCGAGACGCTCCCGCGCTGCCCCGAGGCACTCTCGAGGTACTACGAGGCCCCTCGTGGTACTCAGAGGCCTTGCACGGTCTTTCCCAGGTGTCCCGGCTCTTTCCGAGTCAAACCGACGATCCCAAACCACGCCGAAACTGCCCGAGTGACTCCACGCCACCACAACGCACGCCGAACCTCTGCCCGAGTGGTCCCGACGATCCCCACGCACGCCGAACCTGCGCGAACGCAGCCTACAACCTCAACTCACGCCGAAACTCTGTCCGCGGACAACCGGCATCCCCGAAGCAATCCGGAACGCTACTCAGACCTCAAACACTATTCCCCTGCGGAAAACAGACACGAACCAACATTGGTAAGGCTTCCTTCCTACTCTATTTCAATACATTTCAATACAATGTAGACATCCGATCTGACATGCATTTTTAAAAGCACACACACACACACACAACTTTTTAAAGGATATTAGGGGTATCCGAAAGACTCGTTTACGAGGCTACTCGGAGTGAGCTCTAATATTCTAATATTCTCTTCCCGAGGAGTCATCTGACCTCCGAACTCAAAATCTCATCACACAAAAACAGTTTAAAATTTATCTTTAAACTGATGCCCTTTTTCAATGTTTTGGGCTTAATAAAAACGGCGTGGCGACTCTACAAAGCAAAACACAGCGAGACACCTCCAACCTCGCAAAACGCTAAGACGGAATAAGCCAGATGCCGGGGCGCGATTGTGCTGCCTCTCGGATCCGGGCGAACATTCCCGAACAGCGAACGAACGCGAGATGCACGGGGGCACCATCCGCGCGCGAGCCGGATCCCGGGTAATTTCAATAGGGCATAGGGCATAGGGCATAGGGCATAGGGTATAGGGCATAGGGTATAGGGTATAGGGTATAGGGTATAGGGGTATAGGGTATAGGGTATAGGGTATAGGGTATAGGGTATATAGGGTATAGGGTATAGGGTATAGGGTATAGGGTATAGGGTATATAGTGTATAGTATATAGGGTATTAGGTTTAGGGTTTATAATTTATTTATTTTTTCAAAAATAATATTTATTGACTCATATTTATTTTTTTGAGAGTAATTTAAAATAACTTTCATATTTTATATAAATAAAAATAATGGCATTATAAAATTAAAATTAATAAATATTTATGATTTATTTATTTTTTCAAAAATATCATAAATATTTATGATATTTTAATGTTTTTTAGTTTGTTATTTTGTTAATTAGTTCTAAAAATAAACAAAAATTACATTTTATTATCAGCAACGGAATATTTCCGTCGCTGATAAATAAAAAAATATTAAATTATCAGCGGCGGAAATATTCCGTCGGTGTTTAATAAAAAAAAACATTTAATTTCACCGTCGGAAATATTCCGTCGGTGTAATATTTCAAAAAGAAAAATAAAAAATATTTTAATTTCACCGTCGGAATATTTCCGACGCTGATAAATAAAAAAATAAAAAAATGATATATTTTCACCGGCGGAATAATTCCGTCGCTGATAAAGATTTAGCGGCGGAATATTCCGTCGGTAAATCAACCGCCAAATTAGCGGCGGAAATAAACGAATATTCGAGGAATATTCGTTTTAGCGGCGGAATTAAATTCCGTCGCTAAATTTGACGCCAAAATAATTCCGACGCTAAAGTCTATATTCCGCCGCTATTTAGCGACGGAATATGTCCGTCGCTGTTAATTCCGTCGCTAAATGACCTTTTTCTGGTAGTGGTAGCTGTCAGAGAGAAAATTGACAGTAGAGAGGGAGTGGGAATAAGGCTTTTTGGAAAGACTATCAAGGTTGATCAGGGTGAGTCCAGTAAGGGAAAAAGTAAGGTAGAGGGGGTTTATACATTAGGGGAATTGGTTAAGCAAGATAGGGCTCAGACAGCTATGGAGAGGAGCTTAGCTGTCAAGAAGAAGGTTGAGCCAGAGAAGCTGTATACTCCTGTGAGTAGGGATTCACTCTCTCCAGGGGTTGGATTGTTGGAGGGGAGAGGAGATAACTTTGCTGGAGTGCATGTCTCTCCTTCTTCAACAATATCATACCTATTCAACCGGGTTATTGGTTGTTTTAGCCTGCCGAGTTCCAGTGTAGAGAGAGAAGAGTCAAGAGCTAGCCAACCACTTGTAGTTCTTTGGGAATGGATCTTATTCGGAGAATTTAGCTTTGTGACACCAATGGAGGGTTTGCTTCAACCATATGATGCGGTTGAAGAATGGTGGCCAAGGAGAGCAAGTCCTTCACTTCAATATTCGGTCACTTCAATTGATCCCTTCTGGAGAGGCACCCAATATGGTTGCAAAGGTACCATCGGACCTTGAAGTCTACACGGAGGCAAGGTGTGAAGGAATGAGTCTTTGGAGGAGGATGCGGAGAAACAAAGTGACATTCCCTAAGAATGTCGGACGCCTAAGGTGAGGATTTGAAGAGGAGAAGTGGTTACGGAGATTGTTTGGTTTTTAAGGAAGTTTTTGGTGAGTGAATGAAGATGAAAGAGAGAGGGATTTCATGGTTTGTTTTATTTTTTGTTTATGTTTTTGTTTTTCATGACTTTTGTATGGATAGCTATCGGTGGATAGCTATCGGAGATGTTTTTGAGGGAATAGTTTGTATGGCTTCATTGTGACAAAGATTGCCGAATTATGTAAGCCTCCTTTTTATTTATGAAGAACAACTCTTTATTTTGGCATATTTATCATTCCAAGCATAGCTCTTAACATCTCAAATCTCCTTTCATCCATTGCCTTAGTAAGAATATCGAGACATTATCCTCGGTACAAACTTTTGCAAGGTTGATATTCCCTTTTTCAACATGGTGTACGATGAAGTGATGTCGACCTCAATATGCTTTGTTTTTGAGTGTTGGACGGGGTTTTTGTCATGGCAATAGTGCTTGAGTTGTCACGAGAAGATGGGAATGTTGGATAATTCAATTCCAAAGTCTTGAAGTTGACTTTTAAGATAGAGAATTTGAGAACAACACAAGCTGCGGCAATATACTCGGCCTCGGTACTTTGTTGAGGTGGCTGCGAGGTTTGCTTTTTGCTTGACCATGAAATGATTCTTGATCCAATAAACCTGGCATCCACCACTTGTGGATTTTCTATCTAGATTGCATCCAAAGCATAGTCGAGTCGGTGAATCCAATTAGAGAGAATGGGGATTCGGTGGGATACCACAAGCCAAAATCGGGGTTCCTTTGAGATATCTTAGAATTCTCTTGACGAGAGAGATGAGATTCCTTGGGATTTGCTTGAAATCTAGCACGAGACAGACACTCAAACATAATGTCGGGTCTTGAAGGCTGTTACATAAAGGAGAGATCCAATGTAACTTCTGTAAAGTGTTGGATTTACACTTTGACCATACGGATCGGCATGGAGTTTGGTTGTGGTTGACAAGGGGGTTTTGGCGGGGATGCGGTTGCATGTCAAACTTCTTGATCATATCCCTTGTGTATTTAGCTTGGTTAATGAAGATTCCTTCCTTCATTTGCTTGACTTGAAGACCCAAGAAGAAAGTAAGCTCACCAATCATACTCATTTCAAAGCGGTCTTTCATAATATCTCCAAATTCGGTGCACAAGTCCTCATTTGATGAACCAAAAATGATGTCATCAACATAGACTTGAATGAGCAACCGATCATCTCCATATTTCTTGATAAACAAAGTGTTATCAATATGGCCCTTGGTAAATCCTTTGCCAAGGAGATATCTAGATAGAGTATCATACCAAGCTCTTGGTGCTTGTTTAAGCCCATACAATGCTTTGTCCAATTTGTACACATGATCGAAAACTTTGGGTGCTCAAAACCCGGGGGGTTGAGATACAAAAACCTTTTCATTTAAGACTCCATTCAGAAATGCACTCTTGACATCCATTTGGAATACTCTCATCTTCTTGAATGAAGCATAGGCAAGGAATAGCCTAATAGCTTCAAGTCTTGCAACGAGTGCAAAAGTCTCATCATAGTCAATACCTTCTTCTTGTCTGTATCCTTGAGCAACCGAGTCTAGCTTTGTTTCTTACTACAACACCTTCTTCATTCATCTTATTTCTAAAAACCCATCTTGTTCCAATGACAGTTTGGTTTCTTGGTTTAGGAACAAGTTGCCACACTTTGTTCCTTTCAAACCTGCTCTAATTCTTCTTCCATGGCTTCTATCCGGTCGGCATCTTGGAGTGCTTCATTTATTTTCTTTGGTTCCACTTGGGATATGAATGCACTCATGAGAAAAGGGATGTTGTGCAGGCTGGGGTTTTATCAATTTGAAGGCGATGTAAAGGTCTTTATTGGGTGGAATGATGTGAGTAATGGTGGATTCATCATTGGTTTTGGGAGGAGAAAGAGGATTATTGGATGGAGATGGAAGATGGCTAGTGGATGGATTACATGAAGAATTTGGATGGTCGGCTAAGGGTTGGTGTCGCCTAAGGAAGAAGTTTGGGAGATGTCAATCAAGGGATGACCATTCTTTTGAGTATTCTCTTCCTCGTCATTTGGACTGGTAGTGGGAGTGATTGCTGTTGACTTGGTTGGCTGGATTGGTTGATGATGGGAGTGGGATTGGTCATGGCTCTGCATGCAGCACGGGATAGGCTGTCGAGATGAATTTCTTGGAACCATGTATGGAAGATTTGATGAATCTTGTTCATGATGGAGAACAATTGAATCAAGAATGGGAGATGCTTCAGGGAGATTATCTAGGTTTCCCAAACCTTCATCAAAATCACACAATTCAGTTACACTTTGATCATTGTTTTCATCAAAGTCAACATGAATTGATTCTTCCACAACAAGTCTTCTTTTGTTGTAAACTCTATAAGCTTTGCTTGTGTTAGAGTATCCAAGAAAGATTCCTTCATCACATTTGGAGTCAAATTTGTCCAAATTGTTTTTACCATTGTTGTGAATGAAGCATCTACTTCCAATACTGTGAAAGTAGGAAATGGTAGGAACTTTGTCATTCCATAGTTCATATGGAGTCTTCTTATGAAATTTGTTGATTAGAGTTTTATTTTGAACATACACAATGAAGGATGCCTTCACCCCAAAAATACTTTGGGAGATTGTGTTCTCGACAAAGGCATTGTTCTTCTTGCCTCACAATATTGTTCTGTTCTTCCTTTCAGCAACACCATTTTGTTGGGGTGTTCTTGGGGCTGAAAAATTATGATCAATACCTTTTGAATCACAATACTCTTCTACTCCTGTGTTCTCAAATTCTTTTCCATGATCAGATCTGATCTTGACAATGGATGTCCCTTTTTGATTTTGAATTTTATTGAACAGCTTTGTCAGACAGCTAAGGGTGTCACTTTTGGATTCAAGAAGAATGATCCAAGTGAATCTGGTGTAGTCATCAACCACAACAAGGGAGTATCTCTTTCCTCCTAAAGATCTAGTCCTTATGGGTCCAAAGAGATCCATATGAAGTAGTTCAATAGGTCTTGATGTGTCCAATCTGGTCTTGGGCTTGAATGAAGATCTCTTTTGCTTCCCACATTGGCATGCTTTGCAAAGTTTGTCCTTCTTGAATGGGATCCTTGGAAGACCTCTGACTAGATTTGAATTTGCAAGCTTTGTTAATGTTAGATCATGTGTTGTCATGAATGTCATCCCAAGTGTTGCAAACCAGTGTTGTCACTGGTGTTGCCAAAAGTGTTGCCATTTGGAATTGGCGACACTGAGTTAGTTACTGTATTTTTCACAAATATTAATGGGTAAATTAATGTTTATATAACAGTAGTTAGTCACCTTAAAATGAGCTTAAAATCAGCAAAGAAAAATGGCCCGGGCGTTAATCACGAAAGAGGAGAAGAAATTAACAAATAAACATGTGTTTATTTGTTTAATTGATGACCAAGCCAGAGATATTTTATTCGGCTATTACGGGGAGAACAAGTCAGAGTACAAGGCAACCAAAGCTAAGAGGTACAAGCATGAGAAGCAAGAGAAGACTAGGTCTCCTACAATGAAGGCGAGAAGGCTATTTTTGGAGGAAACAAACCCAAGGCCGTTGGGCGATCATTTGAGTAGGCTCCAAGACTTTGTGGCCTATAAATAGTGCGGTGGATCTTCATTGAAGATCATCCAATTCGAAAATGCAAATGCACAAGAAAAGTAGAATTACGCTCTCAAGTGTTGCCATTCGGTGTCGGCAACACTTTATCCAACACTCGAATATTTCATATAGATTTTTATATTTTTGTGAGGTTTTTGAGTGTTTATTTCTTGAGAGAATTCGTGTATGTTGTTCCTTATATCGGGGTTCGTTTATCATTAAGGAACAACCTCGACCTTGTATTGAATTCATATTATTAATAGAAAGGTCTTGCCTTTTAGGCACCCATCAAGTTATATATTTATATAACTTGATAAAAATTATATTCTTGTGTATTGCTTTAATATTTCCGCTGCAAATTATATTTATTTCTATTGATTTGTGCTTTTCTAGAATTGGTGAAAGTGTCGTCGTTAGTGTCATTAACACTAAGGACAACACCCGTGAGTTTCATCTCACCTTGTGAGTTTCGTCTCATAAGTTCTTAGCCATAGACAATTTCAATTGGTATCGAGCCTAGCACTTGATATACTAAGTGTTTAGATCCTTTTTGTCATGGCTTATGATCCCGCAAACCCTAATCAAAAGAGATTACCGGTTTTAGACGGATCTAATTATGCTTATTGGAAGATTCGCCTACGCTCGCATATCAAATCAATTGATCTTCGGGCTTGGCGATCTATTTTAAATGGTTATTCTGTTCCAATGCTTCCTCCGGATGACGATGGTGACGTTCAAGTCAAACACGAATTCGAGTGGACAATTGAAGAGAATAATCTTGCTAGTTTCAATGAAAAGGCGAATGCCATCTATGAATGGGTTGACATGCATATGTTCAAACTCATTCAAAATAGTCCCTCTGCAAAAGATGCTTGGGATACTTTACAAAGATTTTGTGAAGGAGATATGTTGTCCCGAGAAACAAAGCTTAGAGGTCTCACTAGTAGATTTGAAAGATTAAGAATGGGTGAAAACGAAGACATCTCGTCTTATTTTGAAAAGTTGATTGATATTTCAAATGCTTGTCAAGTATTAGGGAGCCTTTTACAAATAAACAACTTGTTTCAAAAGCTATTCGTACTCTTCCCGAACGTTTTTAATATTAAAGTTTCAGCTATTGAAGAGGCCCATAATCTTTCAACAATGGACATCAACTCCTTAATGAGTATTTTGAAAAACTTTGAGTTGAATCTCAATGAACAAACGGAGGCTTCTAAAGGCAAGAATATTGCCTTAAAAGTTGAATCTTCGGACACATGTGTGGACGATGAAGATGAAGTCTTCGAGGAGTTAGATGAAAATACTAGTGTAGCTTTACTTGCAAAGAGATATAATTCTATGGTTAGAAAATTTAACAAAGTGCAGGTAAAGGCTAAGGACCAAACGGCCAAAACCTCTAGTTTTGTGCCAAGGAGAAGTCCTCCTCCAAATCAAAAGGATATCCCACCAAGGCGTGCATCCTCGGAAAAGATCCGGTCCGATCCTAAGTACATTGAATCTATTCAATGTCATGCTTGTTCCGGTTGGGGTCACTATGCCAATGAATGTGCTAACACCTTGAGAAAGGCGGGCAAAAACTTGTGGGTATCTCTTAGTGATGGAGAGGAGGAAGGAACAGAGAAAGAAGAACAGAGACGGAGCAAGTAGTCATGATGGCCACGGTAGAGGAGCTACCTTCGACCGAGAGTGTTACTTCAAGTGTCGTTACAGATTTGACAGCACGTGACACAACATTGGTGACTTCTTCAGAAAGTGTTGCCCCAAGTGTCGTCCAGGAATTGGCAACACTTGGCACAACACTCGGCGAGGTATGATTCTTTAAATGATCTTAATTTGCATGGTTCAACTGATTTAAATTCGAAGAGATTATAGAGGATGATCTTGATAAAGATGAACTTATTTGTGAATTAAAAAACCTCTATAAATCTCTCCTCGTGGAATGGAAAAAGGAGAATAAGATGGTGGTTTTCTTGAAAAAGGAAAATCGGGATCTTAAGAACTCCTTGACTCGGCTAGAAGCTCAACTCGGTAGGAGAGACTTGGATCTTGATAAAATCAAGGCCAAACTCAACCTAGCCGAATCCACCTTCAAAAACTCAACACGAGTTCATCCAAATTGGATGAAATACTCAAATTGAGTAAGCCTCGAAGAAAATTTGGTCTTGGGTTCCAAGAATCACTTGAAAGTATTACCTCTTCCTTGTTTGATGTTGAAACTAAAAATTGTTTTGTAAAAGAGCGTGTCAAGGAAAAGGGTAGCACTCCTAGTGATTCCTCCGATCAATCCAATGAGTGTGAATCTTTTGTCACAAATTTGGACATTTAAAACCCAGATTGCATTTTCCTACAAAAGAAAATGTCCAGGTCTTCAAGTGTCGCCTCAAGTGTCGCCGGTTTCTCGGGGCAACACTTATGGCAACAGCGGTGAACAAATCCAGATTTTCAAAAAAGGGTTGGTTACCCAAGGAAAAACTGAAATGCTATGTTGTTTATACGGCCTTAAGGACTAACATTGCAGGAACTTGGTACTTTGATAGTGGTTGTTCACGTCATATGACCAGTACAAAATCATTCCTAACAGAGTACCAACCTATTCAAGGAGGCTCAGTGACTTATGGTGGTGGAGGCAAGAGTGAAATAGTTGGTAAAGGAACACTTTGGATATTGTTGGTTTTCCTCCTTTGAAAAATGTCTTGCACGTAGATGGTTTACTTGCTAATTTAATTAGCATTAGCCAATTATGTGATGACAATTTGGAGGTAAAATTCAATAAAAATACCTGTGAAGTGTTTGATAACACTAACTTTTGTGTCATGATCGGAATAAGATCAAGTGATAATTGCTATCTGGTTGGTAATAAATCAGTGTGCAATTTGACAAAACTTGATGATATTAGGTTATGGCATCAAAAGTTAGGTCATTCTCATTATAGGAATCTTGAGAAGATTATCAAACATAATGCCGTCAAAGGTATTCCTAAACTAGACCTCAAAAACACCGTGATGTGTGGTGACTGTCAAAAGGGTAAGCAAACTCGTGTTGCTCACAGTGTTGAACAACACAATGAGCAACACTCAGGAACAACACATTGTTTTCAGCTTCTACATATGGACTTGATGGGTCCTAATGAGGTAGAAAGTTTGGGAGGTAAGAAGTATGTTTATGTGATAGTTGATGATTTTTCTAGGTTTACATGGGTGTATTTCTTAAGAGAAAAATCTGAAACTTTTGATAAATTTACTCACTTAGTCTCTAAAATCAAAAACATGTTTTGTTCTCCTATTTTTCGAATAAGATCAGATCATGGTAGAGAATTTGAAAACATCTCCTTTTCTACTTTTTGTAGTAAAAAGGGGATACACCATGAGTTTTCAAAGCACTCCAAAACACCACAACAAAATGGTGTTGCTGAAAGGAAAAATAGGACTTTAATGGAAATGGCTCGTGTTATGCTAATTGCTAGAAATATTTCTAAAGGTTTTTGGGCCGAAGCATTAAACACAGCTTGTCACACTACAAATAGAGTTTTCTTAAGACCCGGTACAACAATGACACCCTATGAGATTTTAAATGGAAATAAACCTACAGTTCACTATTTTCATGTGTTTGGGTGTTTGTGCTACATTTTAAATGACCGGGAATACTTAGGAAAACTTGATTCTAAGAGTGACAAAGCCATCTTTCTTGGCTACTCTCAAAACAGTCATGCTTATCGTGTCTATAATTTGAGGTTAAAAGTGATTCAAGAATCGGTAAATATTGAATTTAACGATTACTTGAGTGCCACAGAGAACCAAATGATGATATACCTCGACTCTACTAGAAGAAGTCGAACAAAGGGCTGGAACAGAATCTGCTTCAGCCATTGCAGCCACAGATTCAAGTGTTGCTCCAAGTGTCGCCCCTGAAATGGCAACACCTGAGGCAACACAGGAGAACAGAACAGTGGCTGGAAATTCTGAGAGCAGTGACTCAGAAGGAGAAGATGGATTGGTGTACCATCAAGGCAGGAGAGATCCCCCAGCTCGAATTAGAAATTATCATCCCATTACTCAAGTAATTGGTGATGTTAATGAAGGGGTTAGAACAAGGAACAAGGAGCCAGTTGATTACAGAGATATGATTAGGTATGTGTGTATGTCCTCCACATACTCTCAGGTAAAACACTCCTGTTTCGTTTCCTCTGTTGAACCAAAAAATGTGATTGAGGCCTTAAATGATAAATTCTGGATTCAAGCCATGCAAGAAGAGCTTGAACAATTTACCCGTAACGAGGTTTGGTGTTTAGTTCCACGTCCTTTAAATACTAACATTATTGGAACTAAATGGATTTACAAAAACAAATCTGATGAATTGGGTAATATTGTTCGTAATAAAGCTCGTCTTGTGGCTCAAGGCTATACACAAGTGGAAGGAATCGACTTTGACGAGACCTTTGCACCTGTGGCTAGAGTTGAGTCAATAAGACTTCTTCTTGCTATAGCTTGTTATCTCAAAATCACATTGCACCAAATGGATGTCAAAGCGGCTTTCTTGAATGGGTACTTAGATAAAGAGATCTATGTTGAGCAACCCAAAGGGTTTGAAGACCCATTCCACCCAAACCATGTATACAGACTTGATAAGGCCTTATATGGCTTAAAACAAGCTCCTCGTGCATGGTATGGGCGTCTAACAAGCTTCCTTCTTGAATATGGATTTGTTAGAGGAGAAGCCGATAGGACATTATTTATTCTTAGGGAAAATAAAGAGCTTGTCATTGCTCAAATCTATGTTGATGACATAGTTTATGGTTCCACATCTAAAACATGTTTACAAAATTTTGTGGAAGCTATGACATCTACATTTGAGATGAGCATGATAGGAGAACTTAATTATTTCCTAGGATTGCGGTGAAACAATCGAATGATGGAATCTTCATCACTCGAGCAAGTATGCTAAGAGTCCGGTGAAAAGATTTGGATTGGAGAGTGCCAAGAGCTCTAAAATACCTATGGGATCATCTCTTAAGGTAACCAAAGATCGGGCGGGGAGGATGTTGACCCAACTCTGTATAGATCCATGATAGGTAGTCTTCTTTATCTTATCGCCGATCGTCCCGATATAATGTTCGGCGTAGGTGTTTGTGCTAGATATCAATCTGCTCCTAAAATTTCTCACCTAAATACCGTCAAGAAAATCATCAAGTATGTGTCCGGGACAAGTGAATTGGGAATCTGGTTCACCAAAGACACTAATACCAACTTAGTTGGTTTTAGTGACTCGATTGGGCGGGGATATAGATGACGTAAAGAGTACTAGTGGGGGTTGTTTTTCTTGGGTAATAATCTAGTGTCATGGTACGATCGCAAGCAAAAGCTGTGTTTCTCTCTCGACCGCCGAATACGAATATGTGGCAGCAGGGAGTTGTTGTTCACAACTAATATGGTTAAAACACATGCTTGATGACTATGGTCTTGATAGTAATATCTTGACCATGTATTGTGACAATTTGAGTGCTATAAATATTTCCAAAAATCCTGTACAACACTCACGCACTAAGCACATTGATATCCGCCATCATTTTTTAAGAGATTTAGTAGAAAAGGAATTGATCCAAATAGAGCATATTGATACAAAACATCAACTTGCTGATATTTTGACCAAAGCCTTGGACCATGAGAGATTTTCAAGTTTGAAAAAATCTCTAGGTCTATGTTTTCTATAAATTTGTTAGTGTTGCCGTCAGTGTTATCAACACTGTCAGCAACACTTTGTATGAGTTGTACATATCTTTAAAATTTAAAAATAAAATAAAAATATATAGTTGTTTAATCCCAAATGGGGGGCATTTACTGACCTTTCTGTTCTAGTATGTGTACATTCTTAAGGTTAACATTTTTTTTAAAATACCCCTTTGTGCTAAAAAGTGACAAAGTCACTCATATTGTTGTTGATATTAAAAAAAAAAGGCAAAGCTTGTGAAAATTCCCAAAGGGAATATAATGTAGTGTTATATACTAAGTATTAGGGGCATGGAGCTCGCTACTACAGTGTACCCTACTTGAAAGGTATAAAACTTACTAATTGTAGCTTTACACTTTAATAAAAAAAACTCGGGGCACGGAGCTCGCTACTACGATGCTTCCTTGTAAATAAAGAAAGTGTAAAGTGTGCTTAAAAATTGCCTAAGAAAGTATAGATATGTATGTTGAAAAATTATCAAGGGGATTTTATTTAAAAATGTTGCCTTGAGTGTCACGCAACATTGCTAGTAACACATTAGTAGATGCTACATTAATTTTTTATTTTCTTGTTTTTGTTTTTGTTAATTAAATTTTAAATTTCCAAAAGTCTATTTGCTTATATTTAGAGTTTGTGAAATTTAAAAGGTTTTTAGCAAAAAATTTTTTATTTTTGTCAATCTAAGTGTAATTTTGTAATATCTATTTTTTAAAATTCATCTCTTTGAATTTTGAAAAACACAATTTTATGGATATTACTAAAATTATGTTTAGTTATTATTAAAAATTAAAAATTAAAAAAAAAAAAAAAAAAAAAAAAAAAAAATTTTTTTAAAAAATGGCGGATAACACTTGAGTATTGTTGGGATTTTTAGAGATAAGTGGAGGTTTAATTAATTTGACCTTGTCAAATCAATTAAATCCCTCCACTATTCACTCTTAAAACCCCCTCCTAAACCCTCTCTCTCTCACCGTATTCTCTCTCTCTCTAGGCGGAATCCCAAACCCTTGCCCCAGTTCTTCGTCTTCCTCATTCTTCTTCAATCTTCCATGGCTAGCCCTAAAAATACTTCCCAAATTTCGTCTCCCATGGAAATTTCGCCTCTAGCTCCCTCTAGTGTTGCCTCAAATGTCGCCGTTCCAATGGAGATATCCCCTGCGACACTTTCGGCCACACCCTCAACCTCACCATCCTTAGACATTGTTGTCTATGATCCTTCTCAAATTCTCATTCCCATCAATCTTCCTGAAGCTACCCCATCCACAGAACTCACCTTCGCCCCTCAGAAGAAGACCAAGAAGCAAAAGGCGGTTGATGCCTCTAGCTCTTTTAGGGGTGGAGTGCGTAGACAATCGGAGAGGATCAAAACACTGTTCAGGTCGAAGATACCATCTAATACAGCTGATGATCCGGTGAATGTGGAGGATTCTTCAAGCTCGTCTCTCAACATTTCGTCCGAGGAAGGTTCGGACCCTGCTTTTAAAGAGACAAAGGAGCCCTCATCATCTTCTGATGAGGATGAAGAAGCCTGGATGGAAGATGAAGAAACCCTTGGCGAAGCTCACCCAAGTTGAAGAAGAAACAGAAAATTTATGGTGGTGTCGCCCCAAGTGTTGCCGATGAAATGGCAACACCTGAAGCAACACCTGCTACCAAGACCAAAGCACAATCGAGTTCTCCTTCGTATTCTCCTATTTCATGGCCTGAGGTACACTCTCCTAATCTCTCTCAGGATACAAAGTCAGATTATGAGTCTTTTGGATTTTATGAACGTCCTTTTCTTTCGGATGAATTTTATGGTGAAACAAATTTAGATAAGTTTGTTGAAGATTCTGAGAAGAAAATTCTGAATGAAAAGAATATGTATGTGACTCAATTCAAGGAGTTAGGTGTGTATCGGTTTTGGAGGATAGGATGTTTTTGCCTACGGTGACTAAAGTGTCATCGTACATTGAAAGTGTGGTTAGGAATTTCTATGCTCATCTTAGGGATAATATTGATGATAGGAATACCCCTCATTATGGAAAGATTTTTGTTAGGGGCAATATCTATGATTTTAATCCCTTGATCATCAACAAGGCATTCGGCCTCCCTAATGTCGAAGATGAGAATTTGGAATATGATCCTAATGCCTTAGCCACCTTTTTAATCGGAGGGAGAATCACCATTTGGTCCGATCACTTTAGGTCTACCCATCTCACTTCTTTGTTTAGCGTGCTCCACAAGATTTGTATAACAAATTGGCTTCCTACGGCAAACGAGAACACTCATTACTTTTGAGCAAGCTAATTTGTTGTACAAACTAGGCAAGAAACAAAGAGTTAACTTTGGGAGACTTGTATTTGCTCACCTTGCTGCATGGGCTAAGAAGAAAAAGACTTCCTCCTTCATATTTCCTTCCCTTATTTTCCAAGTCCTCATGTTCCAAAACCTTAAGCCTTGGAATGGTGATAATATCTCGAAAACCTGTTTATTACATGGAATTACCAAACACTTTACCGAAGGTGATAGGCACAGGGATTTACCTTGGGTTTTGGTTACTAATGCTCCTCCAATTGTCGCTGCTCGTTACCAGTGTCGCCCCAAGTGTCGCCCCTGAAACTGGCAACACTTCTGGCAACACTGCTCCTGTAATGGTTGATGCTGCTATGGTACTTAATTTTTTCAATAGTCAGGTGAAGCACATTGACTCAGTAATTCAGGGATGGTTGGATATGCGCACTGACATGATGAAAATGGTGGATTTAATTTCTTCCAAAATAGGGGGAGATAAGCCACCAAGGCGTGATGATGATGATGGAGCTGGGAATGGTGCTGGGCCTAGTGGGACAGCTGAGGGAGGTGAAGGAGCTGGAAATGCAGTTTAATGGTGGTTGGTTCGAATGGTTTGTGTTTTTGGTGGTTGGAAACAAAAACAATTTTATTTGTTTTATTTTGGTTTGTAATGCTTAAACAAATTTTATTTCTGTTTTTTTTTCTTTGTTTAAATTTGGAATTTTCTTCAAAAGATGATGGATGGTTTTTGTTAAATGGTTGGTTGGTTGTTTAGAATTTAATAGTTAGTTTATTTAATTATTAAATTTCGTATTAAGGGGGAGATTTTTGTAAAGATTTTGATACTTCATTTGCTTAATGGTTGATGTTTTGGATTGAAAAATATTTCAAAACATTGCACGAAGGTTGATGTTGCCTCTATCAAAATCTCGTGGCATTTTTTTGTGGTTTTAGTTAAGTTTGACTACTCGTTTTTGAAAAGATCATCACATTGGTATTTTGTGAAGAAATCGGTAACTATGGGGAGATTGTTAATGTTAGATCATGTGTTGTCATGAATGTCATCCCAAGTGTTGCAAACCAGTGTTGTCACTGGTGTTGCCAAAAGTGTTGCCATTTGGAATTGGCGACACTGAGTTAGTTACTGTATTTTTCACAAATATTAATGGGTAAATTAATGTTTATATAACAGTAGTTAGTCACCTTAAAATGAGCTTAAAATCGGCAACGAAATGACCCGGGCGTTAATCACGAAGAGGAGAAGAAATTAACAAATAAACATGTGTTTATTTGTTTAATTGATGACCAAGCCAGAGATATTTTATTCAGCTATTCGGGGAGAACAAGTCGAGTACAAGGCAACCAAAGCTAAGAGGTACAAGCATGAGAAGCAAGAGAAGACTAGGTCTCCTACAATGAAGGCGAGAAGGCTATTTTGGAGGAAACAAACCCAAGCTGTTGGGCGATCATTTGAGTAGGCTCCAAGACTTTGTGGCCTATAAATAGTGCAGTGGATCTTCATTGAAGATCATCCAATTCAGAAAACGCAAATCTGCACAAGAAAAGTAGAATTCTGCTCTCAAGTGTTGCCATTCAGTGTCGGCAACACTTTATCCAACACTCGAATATTTCATATAGATTTTTATATTTTTGTGAGGTTTTTGAGTGTTTATTTACTGAGAGAATTCGTGTATGTTGTTCCTTATATCAGGGTTCGTTTATCATTAAGGAACAACCTCGACCTTGTATTGAATTCATATTATTAATAGAAAGGTCTTGCCTTTTAGGCACCCATCAAGTTATATATTTATATAACTTGATAAAAATTATATTCTTGTGTATTGCTTTAATATTTCCGCTGCAAATTATATTTATTTCTATTGATTTGTGCTTTTCTAGAATTGGTGAAAGTGTCGTCGTTAGTGTCATTAACACTAAGGACAACACCCGTGAGTTTCATCTCACCTTGTGAGTTTCGTCTCATAAGTTCTTAGCCATAGACAATTTCAAGCTTGGAGATGGTTTTATGGTTAAGGTGAGCCAATATTTTGTGCCAAAGCCATGATATGTCAGATTGACTAAATGACAGAAGGCAGTGAGCATTTGAGGATTCCACTATCTCTAAGTTTAAGCAATAGAGATTTCCTTTTCTTGATCCAGTCAGAATGACTTTATTGCTTTTATCTTTAACAGTGCATTTATCCTTAGTGCAGACAACATGATATCCCTTATCATAGATTTGACTAATGCTAATCAAATTGTGTTTGAGACCCTCTACATAAGACACATTTGTAAAAATGATATCTTTTGTAATAAGATTTCCTGATCCTTTGACCTTAGCTTGGGAATTGTCACCAAAGGTTACATTTGGACCATTTTTAGGGGAATATTGTTGCAACCAGTCTTTATTGAAGGTCATATGTCTACTACAACCACTATCTAAATATCAGAGTCCTTTTCTAGATACCTGCAAAACAGAAAGTAAGTTTTATGGTACCCCTTTTTATTCTTTTGGGTCCAAAGGATTAGTTTTTCTTTGGAACCCTAGCTTTGTTCATTGATCCCTTTTTGAAAAACTGGTTTAGGGTATGGTAATATGACATGATTTGCATCATGTAAGGTGTAAGGACAGTGGATTGGGATGGATTGAAGAAGTGGTTTGGGTTGTTGTATTGGGGTTGAAACTGAAAGTTATTTGAAGAGGATGATCTGGGAGAGTCATTTTGACTTGCATGACTTCTTCCATTTGAGAATTGTCATTGAGGTTTTTGTTGTTTGGTGTACCTATGTTTGTTATAGAATCTTTGTTGACTTGGGGTTCTATGTGGTTTGGAAGATCTTGGCTGTCTGTCAGGCCTTGGCTGTCTAGCATCTTTTTGCAACTCAATTTCTTTCTGTATATTGGCCCCTTTTTGAACCCAAATATACTTGCTTCCTTGAATTTTACTTGGTCCTTTGTTTGAGTGACTAGGACCAGGTAAGATTTCCTTAGATTTTCCCTTGGTTTGAACAGGATAAGTTTGAGTTTGATAGCTGCCAGAACTTAGGTTTTCTAGAACCATTTTTTCAATGGCCCTTTCACCGATGGGAGGAGTGTACACCTTTTGTGTAGGATCATCAGCACCAATCCCGGTTTTGGCACTGGGACGCCTTTGGGTGTAGGTGAAAAGGGATAATGCTTTGCTTGACATGTTCCATGAGTCTATTTTCTTTTTAAGAGCATCATTTTCTTTTTCAAGATTACTGAGTTTTTGACAATTTTCATGATTACTTGATGTCTCAGCTGTCAGATCCATGTTTTGTTTTTCAAGCATGATGCATTGATCTCTTAGCCCTTGACATGCTTTCTCAAGCTCAGAATTGGTTTTTGTGAGGGTGTCAATGGTTGAGGATTGGGAAAGGTTCTCATTGACCAGTGAAGCAAAGCTAGTTTTTTGTTTTTTGGTTTGAATTAAAAGAGTGCAAACTAATTGTTTGAAACCATCAATATTTAAGGAGTTAAAATCATGTACCTCTTTTAGTTCATCTGCAGCAACAAGTGCTTCCATTTCTTCCTCATTGTCTGATTCTTCCTCATTGTCTGATTTTTCTTCATCTTCAGCTATAAGGCATAGCATGGCTTCTTCTCCTTCATTGTCAGAATCATCACTTGACACATACTCTTCATCACTGAATTTTGATGATTCAGCTATCATAACTTGCTCCTTGTTTTTGTCATGTTTATTTTTGGAGCAATTGAAGCAGTTGCACTTGGAACTGTGAATGATCTCTTTTGAGTAGGTCATCTTCTTAGCTGTCTGATTGTCCCTAGGTTTCCTTGTTTCAGGATAATCAGATGAGTAATGTCCTTGCTTTCCACACTTGAAGCAATCAATTGTCTTCTTGTAGCTGTCTTGTTGAGAATTAGATGTGGAAGGGTTGTATTTTTTGTCAAAAGATTTCTTTTGAAATTTTATGGCATTTCTGACAGCCATGGAAATGAGGCTTAGAATGTCTTCTTGAGAGATCTGTTTGCTGACAGGTTTGGAGCTGATGTTTATCTTTTGAAGGGCATTGTTGACAATGGTCTCAATGTCTTGGTGAGTGATTGGTTTGTGGACAGTTTCTTGAGCAGTTAAGGCTAAAGTTTGTGAAATGGTAGGAACTGGTTGAATTTTTATCATACCTTCCAGTTCATAAGCTTCAAGCTTTCCAAAATACTGTTCAACTGTCATTGTGCTCCATTCAGATCCTTCTCTAATAGGTAATGCTACCTTTTCATATTCTTGAGGGAGATTAGAATATATTTTGAGGCAGAGATCTTGTTGTTCAAAGGTTTTTCCATGGTCAGCAATAGATCTAACAAGGTTTTCAAATCTTGGTTGAGCAGCACTCACTTTTTCTCCAGGATAGAACTTGAAGTTGTCTAATTGCCTAAGCAAGTTATACAAATTTTGTGTCACGACACTTTGGTGTGCTTAGTGAACTTTGTTTGAATGAGAGCCCATGCCGATCGGCATTTGGTTCCTTAGCAATTTCTTGTGCTAGTGAGTCATTTACACTCTTTTGAAGAATGTTTTTGACTTTTAAGTTTGCAGAATCGATCAATTGTTTTTTAGATTCAGACCATGTTTACGGGGATTTGGTCTTACTAGGTCCTCCATCAATACAGTTTGAGTTGGGTAGGACACTTCATTCTCTAGAACATACCAGTTCCATATCTTGTTTGCATCAAGGTATGTTTTTATTTTTGAAGCATAGATCTCAAAAGACCCACGAGTCATCAATGTGTGGGATGTCTTTCTCATTATTTCTCCTTGGTTGAGGCATGGTGGGTTTGAAGAGGATCCTTCACAAGTTGTTAGACTTTTTGAATGTGAAGACAAGCTCGATACCAATTGAAAGGCCCTTTGTTGATATGCGAGATGATCGAGACGGCTATGGTTTGGCTTAGGCGTCGAGATGTTTGTTGAATTGTGCAGCGGAATAAGTGAAGCTTGAAATAATGATAGGACAAAGAACATAAAGAAATAATGCAAGTGTGTGAATGTGTTTTGCGAAATATAATAACACGAGAGAATTTAAAGTGGTTCCAGAGTTCACTCCTCCTACATCCACCCCTTTGTCAATCTTGACAAGTGAGATCAATTTTATTATAATCTTTAATCAACAAAAATTACAAATGATTGATTTAGGCAAGTTCCTTGAACTTCCTCTTCCTAATTAGTACAGTCAACTAGGGATACACTTAAAGTACAGTCTTAAGTGTTTTTACAACTTGATGTACAGTCTCAAGATTTTACAAAACAACTAATACACTCAAAGTACAGTCTTGAGTGTTTACAAACTAATTCTACACCTAAAGTACAGTCTTAGGATTTTTGGAATTTGTGAATTAACACACTAGGGTTGTTTGTTGTTGAAGCAGAGGTTTAGGGGTGAGGGTTTTGGTTTGGAACAGGGTTTAAAGGGTAGGGATTGGTGAGTGTGTGTGTGGATTACAGGAGGTGTGGGTGGGTGTAAGGGAAAGGTTTTGGACTGTGAAAAAGAGTATTTTTCAAGAGTGTTTTGTGTAGAGGATGAACTCCTCTATTTATACCCTTCAATGTAGCCGTTGGAATATGACTGTTGCAGCTACATTAATGAGCCTTGACTGGTCTTTGCCCCACTTGTCCACTTGCAGGTCTTCATGAGCTGGCTTGAACTGTGGCTTGAGCTGAGAGCTTCCAGAAGGTCTTCAGTGGTCTTCATTGGTCTTCAATGGTGAACTTGACAGCTGTGAAGATTCAGGTTCCATATTGGTTGAAATTGTGGTAGCAGAGAATGAGACAGAGTGATGGCTATCAGAGGGAATGAAGTCATAGCTATCAGATCATACTAAGGCTTAGCTATCAGAGATGTTCTCTAATAAGGACTGAGATGTACTTGATGATCTTGATAGCTAAGAGAGGGAATATGATTCATGTTATTGATTGAATGTAACCAATGTATAAGATAGAATCATAACTGTCAGACTCATAGCTGTCAGATAAACTGAAAGATGAATATAACATATTTCCTCTTTTGATATAAACCATGTTCTATATATATATTCCTTTATCAAAACCAACTAACTAAGACTTTGATCAAAGTTAGGTCCTAACAATATATAACAAAAATATGGTGGGGGCAAAAAAAAAAAATTCCACTGCATTTCCGCCGCTGGGGGGGGGGCGAGTGCCCCCACCTGCCCCCCCTGGATCCGCCCCTGACCGCGGTTTGAACCAAATTGAACCAAACATAGTGGTTCGGTTTGAATTTTTTCATGGTTCGGTTCGATTTGAAAATTTTCCAAATTGATGACTCGTGGTTCGGTCCGTAAATTCCCCCAAATCGAACCATTTACACCCCTAGAGATAACTCAATGGAGCTAGATATACGGTCCTGTAAGTACCCAAATCTGGCTCATGCCTTCCGGTTAATTTTCCCGGTAATTCCGGCAATTTTTCCGGTAATTCCCCGGATTTTCCTAAAGTTCCGGAACAATTCCGGAACTGTTTCAAGCCTTTTAAGGGCTGAAGGGAATGCTTGGTGATTAAGAAACACGTTTTTCTTAATCCCAAAACCCTTCTAGAAGGCTGCCACCTTGCACATTTCTAGAAGAGTTCAGAGCGGCTACTTATGTCGTGCGACATAACCACCAGAAAGACCTTCTAGAAACCTGCCACCTTGCATGTTTCTAGAAGAATCCAGAACTGGCCACTTATGTCGTGCGACATAACCAGCCAGGAAGAGTTCTAGAACCATGCCACCTTGCATGTTTCTAGAAGGAAAACGGTTATGGCTTATTATGTCGTGCGACATAACAAGCCCATGCAGGCAGCCTATAAATAGAGGCCTTCACCTCTCATTTTAAACACACCTCCTCCACCCCTCAGTCCCCCTCTATAGGAAACACGCCCAGAAGCCTCCTCCTTCCTCACATACCCTCCAAATCACCCCAATCCTCCTAAATCAATTCTACACACACTTTCCACACACACACTTCTCACATACATCAAGAAATCAAGGAGTTCCCAAGGATCCAAGGCTGGACACCAACTCCGGAAGAGGACGCTAGAAGGCTCCTATATCTAACTTGATATAGGAGTTGTGGATCTTCGAGGGTAACGAGTTTCTACCCCTTTTCCACTCTCTATTTTCATTCAAATGTGAAATCTCCATGCTAAATGCCTTCATAATGTAGTATTCTGATTAAAGTTGCATACTTTATGTCATATTACCCATATCCACATTTCATTTCATTACATTTCATATAAAATCCCCGTTTTGGCTTGGTTTTGCATGAACACTCAAGATGAGTGTGGATCCCTCATATCCACACCCTCTTGAAGTGTTCATTAGTGATAAACATGCTCCACAGGATCTATTGGTGAAGTAACTTGGCTATTTTAAGGCCTTGTTACCTCTGTAGATCTCATTTGCTGAAGCTCTGCAAAATGGCTAGTTATGTCACGCGACATAGGCAGCCTATGTCACGCGACATAAGTAGCCAGTTTGCAGAAGCTTCACAGTTTCAAGCCGCAATCGATGTTAACCCCCATAATGCTATAATCGATGTCTATCTCGCATTTTAGGTAACATCTATGTACATAATGTGTCATCTTTTTATTAAAATACCATTTTCATACATAAAAGATGCATCCTTTGCACTTAAATCTCATTTTCATGCATAAAAATCATCCTTTTTACATTTTAAATCCCTTTTTACATTAAAGATGTACTCTTTGCACCCAAAAACCCATTTTCATACTCAAAATGCATACTTCGCATTAAAAAACCATTCTTTGCCATTTTCATGCATCATTTGTGCATTAAATGCTATTTTCCAACGCAAAAATGCATTCTTTGCATAAGAATCTTTTCTTTGTATAAAAAGCATCCCTTGCAACCAAAAGACATGCTTTACATACAAAAATGTCATCTTTTCATTAAAGAGTCATTTTTTCATCATGCATTCCTCCTTTCCCCAACCTTGGAACGGACCGGTGTAAAAGTTCTCATCTTTGCATCGTTCCTTCCATTAAAGGTTCATGATTTCTTTAGGAAAAGGATAACCTTGAACCCTATATCTCCAATTATCGCTTAAGAATGAGTATGAAGCCTCTATACGAGCTCGGCGAGTCTTAAGCGTAGGATTGATGGGCTAAGGACATTCCTTCCTAAAGAACCTCATCTTTGACCCAAAAGAGAGTCATTCTCTCGATCACGCAAGTCCCGAGGGTCCCGAGGTTTAAATGCGTTGATCATAAGTCATAAGATGAGGACGGGATCATAATCCCTAATACATAAATTCCAAGGAATCCCGAGCGACAACCAACAAATGGTTTGTACGTCCGGAAGATAACTTGGGACATTTCCCCCCTTTTTATTTTCAAACACATGCACACAAAGAAAGCACGCAAGCAAACACGATTAATGAAATCTAGGGAGACTTGCTCCGGCAAGGCACCTTGGGTGAACGCCAAACGTTCTTCCCAAGGGGTAACTTAACCTCCGAACCCATAAAACCTTTTTTTCAAAGTTTTGAGGTAATCAAAATGGCGTGGCGACTCCGTTTTTCAAATAACTCGGATGTCTTCAAACCCGCGTGAATTCCAATAAAAAAACAAAATTTTGGGCACACATTCACAGTTTGGCGACTCCGCTGGGGATCATCCCAAAGGAGAAAAGCTTTATTTTCAAAACAAAAATCGATACTTGGTATATAGGTGGAAACCACTTAACCTTCCTGTACACTCCCTGACGTGGGAGTTGGGATGACCGGTGGTTTAACAATCCACGTACCAGTATCCCTTTTCGAAAAAAAATTTTTTGAAAAAAATAAAAGAAAGCTTTTCCCTTTGAGTGGGTTAGACTCCCATCGCCGATTTCATTAATCATGTTTGCTTTCTTTACCATGCATTGCATCATTTGCATCTTGGAATCTGTGCATACTTTGAACGGGAAACAACCCGAAAAATAGCAAAAGGAGTGGAACCTGGAAAATTGATCCATGCAGTCGTACGGCTAATCCTCATTGGATTCGACCATACGACCTCGGTGGCAATTCCACCGGGAAAAATCATGGTTAATGGCGAGTCCTAGCAGCTTGGGGCTATTCGGCTCCATGAGTAGTGGGGCTCCCGAGAAAATTTACGTGCTTATGTGCTGCATTCTTCCCCGTCCCGAAAATCATTCCTTTAAAACACATTTATGAAAATCTCTGTTTTAACTCAAAAAGGAACATTTTTAGGAGACCGCACACTACGCGCACTTTGATATATCCCGTACACTTTTGCACGCACGTCCTTCAAACCCGAGGGTGGTTCCAGTGTGATCCACGGACGGCCTTACGATGCTCCGGGCGCGCACGGAATCATCCCAACCTCCCCATGGCAGCCAGTGTCGACCAATGCACAGTCCGTGTCACACGTTTCAAAAAACCGTGACTTTTGGTTGGTTTTTGGTCTAGTCCGTGTCATATAGCCTAGTTGCATACCCTCGTAAAGGTCAAGCCTTAGTTCATAACGGAAGAAGAACTTTGCCAAAATTCTGACAAGGAAAAATTGGCGAGATCTTGACTCCGACATTGACTATTGACCTTGACCCGCACGGAATGCGTAAGAGTCAAGACCGAGTCTTTGCCAAAAAATCAAAAGATCTTTCGCTCAAGAGAAGCTCCGCAAAATTCCGACAAGGAAAAATTGGCAAGATCTTGACCGGCATTGACTTGATTCGACTCACGCACTGCGTATGCAACGAAGTTCAATGTGACACTGTGTCATCCGGCTTTTGCCGCCCGACCCATGCCTATTATTTTCTCGGACATTACCGAAAGTCAAAACGTCATTTCGCTCAAGCGAAACTCTGCCAAAATCCGTCAAGGCGAGAGAGCGAGACTTTCCCGGTATTGCCTTGACTATAATCCGCATCGCTCGTGCGTTGAAAGGTCCTATGACCCGCTAGACCCGATAGGAGCGTTCTTTACTCTCGGTCGGTGGGATCCGCGTGCCCTATAGGACCCTCGCCCGGGGCTGTCCACCCTGGGAGGTCGAAATACAGGTGGAATACGAGGGGCTTATAGACGTAGTGACGGAACCCACTGATCCAGGATCTAGAGTAGTTGCGAAAAAAAAGAAGGGCAAACCCCCCTTTTCCAACCAAATAGGAATAAATAAAAGACATTGTTTTAAGTAAACTTGAACAATTAATGTAATCATAATTGCATGGTCTGTCTCGAAATCCCTAATCGAGACCTCCTCGGTCCGATTTCCTATCCCGACCTTTCATGGTCAAACCCCTAATCGAGACCTCCTCGGTCCGATTTCCTATCCCGACCTTTCATGATCAAATCCCTAATCGAGACCTCCTCGGTCCGATTTCCTATTTTCCTATCCCGACCTTTCATGGTCAAATCCCTAATCGAGACCTTTTCGGTCCGATCTCCGATTTTCGATCTTGGCCTTTCAAGGTCCAATCTTTTCCAATCAATTAGGATTAGGAGAAAATGAGTTAAGCGATAAGTGCATGTTACTTAAGCTTTCAGCCTAAACACTTGCCCTCGAGTCTAAACCTCACCCATCTCCGAGTCTAAACCTTGTTTACCCCGAGTCTAAACCTCACCCATCTCCGAGTCTAAACCTTTCTTACCCCGAGTCTAAACCTCACCCATCTCCGAGTCTAAACCTTGCTTACCCCGAGTCTAAACCTTATCCACCTTCGAGTCTAAACCTCACCCATCTCTAAACCTTGCTTACCGAGTCTAAATCTTGCCTACCCCTAGTCTAAACCTTGCCTATCCCTTTCCCGCGGCGAAAGAAGTGGACGAGAATACCGGGTCGGCAACTTGTTAGCACAAAATTCTCGGACAGGTTCGCGAGAATCCTCGGTTTGTCGGTTCGGAGAGTCGAGAATGGCCGATTTGACGAAAACGGCGGTGGTTTGGGTAATCGGATGACTAGGGAAGAAGAGCTAGCCTTAGCCACTGAAAAGAGTCATAAGGTCCATGAGGAACAACAAGCCATGATCATTGATGCGCTCCGTAGCCATAGGGTTCGAGATAGTGGTGAAAGCCAATGGTTCCACTGGTAGAAGATGAAACTCCGGATGCAGCAATTTCAGCTCCTCTATCCTATAACCAATGCCCTCCTCCATCCACATATGATCCCTTGCCAAGGACTACCCCTTTGCAGTCCTTTCCAATGTCCCAAGCCATCAAGGTCCCGATGCCCTCACCTCCTCAGATAAGACCCAGCTTTGTTCACTACCAACAGAGAGCAAATGCTACAGCTACCCCGATTTCTCAGCCCAGTCGGAGCTCGGGTCATCATCTTGGAATGGGTCAGTTTACCGCTTCACAGCCCCAGTCAGGTTCAGGTCATCATCTTGGAATGGGTCATTTTGCAGCTTCCCAAGCCCGACAGTTTGACATGACCCCGCAAACCAATTTGGATCAGTTCGCTCCTCAGGCTCCAAGCTCTACCCCTCTCCTCCAGTTAGGAAGTCAGACAAGGTCAAATGCTCCTCATCCAATTTTGCACTCAGCTGTTACGCAAGTTGCTTCTGCTCACCAAGTACAGTATACACATTGTTCTTCCAGTCACGTCCCTCAGTGTGGTCAAGACACGTTCAGTCCTACTTTTATGGTGCCTCGAACCTCATGTCTTGACGAGTCATTTGGATCCGCGCTCGGTACTCCTGGTATTCAACTATTACGAGCCATATATCCCCGTCTTCGACAGTGTCAGACCCTATGAGGCCCCTTATGAGTCTCACCACTCCCGATCCTTTGGTTCGTATTCCTATGCTTCAAGTTTGACTTACAAGGAAGGTTATGGTCACGATCACACTTTGAATGCTCAACAGTCATCTCTCCCACCGGGGTACTTCCCTCTTGTGGTTTCATTTGCGATGCCAATCTTGTGGCGGGGTCGTGTGGTCCTAATGCTCCTATTGACTCGTTCGAAGGAATATTGGTAGAGCCAATTAAGAAAATACAGGAAAAGCCTAGCAGTGAAAGTGTCGACAATCGCTCGACTCAAGCCATCTCACCCTACCAATCTCGTGCATCTGACACAAAGGAGTCGAATCTTGACGCTTACATTGATGATTACATAAAAAGGGTTCGTGCACGGGAAGCACTTCGGTTTGAAAATGTCTCGCCGCTATAGACCTTACCCTTCCAACACGGGCGCAACATCACGGTAAAGGAAAGAAGGCATTGTGTACAATGGACGACATCAAGAAGGTACCAATAAATAGTGGTCCTCCGAGACAACGAGAACATTTTGATGATTTTGGGATACCCATGGGCTTAATCTTCAAGGCTTTAGTAAAGCTAGGCCTCCTGGAGCCCCTTAGAGACTACCATCCAAAGAGCTCAAATGCACTCCTCGACATGAATGAGCATTGCACCTTCCATAGTCATTATGGCCACACAACCGACAACTGTATAGCCTTGAAGAAAGCGGTCCAAGGGTTAATCGAAGCAGGCAAGCTTGAGCGCCCCAATGGACCAAAACCGACAGACTCTGTTCAGAATGGTGACCAAGTCAATGACCAAGGTTCAGATCAAAGAGCATCAAGAATTTACTTCCAATGCTGAAGGGTAGAAATGTAGTCCGACAGCGAAGAGTAGCTAGACTAGGGTTTACCTATCCTTAAGCAAGATTAGAAAAGAAAGAAAATAGTCTCTCAGTCAACTTTCGTAGGTTCTAGTACTTTTCTCTTTCAAATCAAGTCCTCTACGGACATTGTATTTAATCTTCAATTTTCTATAAAAGAGTCTTCTTCTTTTCTTGCTAGACTTAAGACATTATTTGCACACCTACATTACATTTAATGAAATGGTTTTATTTTATATGATCACTTGCATTGCTCAACAAATAATCTCTCGAAATAATTAACATTCTGATTAATCGGTGTGAGAAAGTCAACTAATGCCATCAAGCCATACACTTTCCTCACCCCACAAAAGGCCTTCATCAAAGACATACACTTTCCCAAACCATGTCCACCTTCATCTTGACCAAGTCAACGACGGCGACAACATCAAGGAACGACAAAAAAAAAAAAAGGCCACTCAGCTTCGAAAGATTGACCCCGTGTCGACGACAACCTAGGGGCTTGGCTTAGACTTCAAGGGTATCAAGAATGTTCAAGCAGGGGCTCGCCTTGGTCCTCATGTGCTTCAGAAAATTAAAAAAAAAAGAAAAATAAAAAAAATAAAAATAAAAAATAAAAAATAAAAAATGTAGTGCAAAAAGAGTAATACCCAGCTAGACTGAAAATCCCAGAAAAGGGCAGTCTAGGCAAAAACCAGGGTTGCACATAAAAAAAAAGAGAAGAAATCTTGGTGCAAAAAGAGTAATGCCCAGCTAGGCTGAAAATCCCAAAAAAAAGGGCGGTCTAGGCAAAAAACAGGGTTGCACATAAAAAATAAAAGAAAAATGAGGCCAAGGACCCAGCGTTACCAATCAAAAGCTTGACGGACAGGCAAGACCAAAGCTCAAAAAATGAAAGTTGTCGACAACAATGGGGCGGTCGAAGCAAAGCCAGAAGCATTTCATAAGCCTGTAGGCACGTGCAAATCCTTTCTCCCCCAATGAAAGACGAGAATCGAAGCTATTGACGGCCGTCCAAGAATGACTTGGTCAAGGAATCATCCCGAGGCCCACGCCTCATCATCTCTCCTAGCCTTTTCACTAAAGGAACCACAAAAATCCCATTTTCCAAACACAGTCCGGCCAAGGCCGAACTACGGCGACCTGAGCTCCTCACAACGAGGGGAACGTAGGCAACCAGCAATGGTCCGGTCATAAACATATCCAAATTCCTGAAAACCAGGTCTCATCAAATGACCTCTCCCATAGACACAGTCAAATCCCAGAAAACCCGGTCTCATCAATGACCTCCCTGTACACAAACCTTTCTTTTACACCAGCCAATCTTGATCCGCGACATTGGTTGACTTTCTCCTCATGATTAATAAGAATGTTTGGTCATATCGAGATTAATGGTTGAATAACCCGAACATCAATAAAGGGTTTTAAGCAATCTTGTGATCATTGTAAATAAAACAAAGTTTTCAGATGTCTTGACAAGTCTTCTCTTTCTACATCTTAGGAAAAATAGTGCTAAACACTGATTTTCCTATCCAGTAGGGGCTTCCATACACTTTTACAAACCCTTTCTACGCTTATACTCTCTCAAAAGAGTCAAACCTAAAGCGAGTTTTTGCGCCTACATTGAATAAGGCCGTCAAAATAACACAAAAATCGGGATCTATTCCCACTTTTGAAAAATATGTCCCTGCATGTATACATCTTCCTAAAATTCTTTTCTTTCACATCTTCTTAAGGTTGGATCGATTGACTAAAAAAAAAAAAAAAAAAAAAAAAAAAAAGGGGATAGGTTTTCCCTCTTCCGCTACAATTCGCATTAGGGCCGCCTCGAACTCTTCAAAATTGGGTCTTTGCCAAGCCATTCCTTTAAACTAGGGCTTCTTTAGCCATTTTTGGGGTTCGCATCGAGTTCTTCACTAGGTCCCTAGATGGACTCAGTCTTGGTCAGATTAACCCCAGGATCACGTTTCAGCATCAATCAGATTGGGATTTTTGCTAGGTCACTGCCCGGGGGCTTCGCCAAGTCACTTCGCCTACTCAGGTTCATTCAACCGGGCTTTGCCAAATGAAAGGATCTTTCCTTGCTTTAGTAAGACATGGGGCTTTGCAGAAAGTTTTTCCTCGGGCATCGGGCTCCGATAAGTCACATCCATCCCTAGAAGAGAGGTTTGGTCACTTCAACATCTGCTTTGGTTATAAAAGCCTGTCAGCATCAGCTTCAAGCGCCAGAGTTTAAGAAAAGGACCTTAATCAAGACCTGAGGCTTAAACCCAGTCTCAGCCCAAGAAGGAATTCTAGTCCACGTAGACAACATCTCAAGAATAACGGCAGTCAACCGCACCCAAGAGATACGACCCCACCTGCTTGAAACCCGTCTTAAACAATTTTCAAACACATTCCATATGTACATCCAGACCCAGTCCCTACCATGTTTCCAAGAAAAAAATCACCCCTAAGCTCAAGTAACGTGCCAATTGCTAATGATAGCATTTTCTCCCAAAAAAGAGCCTCCGTTATTCCCTTTATAACGAGATAACGCTAGGCGACAGTTTCCGGATTGTCAAAATCCAAACTTTAGCTACCCATATCTCTGATTCGAAAGAGATTGAGAAGTATGCTCAAGTTTTTCCAAACTTTAGCTACCCATATCTCTGATTCGAAAGAGATTGAGAAGTATGCTCAAGTTTTTCCAAACTTTAGCTACCCATATCTCTGATTCGAAAGAGATTGAGAAGTATGCTCAAGTTTTTCCAAACTTTAGATACCCATATCTCTGATTCGAAAGAGATTGAGAAGTATGCTCAAGTTTTTCCAAATTTTAGATACCCATATCTCTGATTTGAAAGAGATTGAGAAGTACGCTCAAGTTTTTCCAAACTTTAGATACCCATATCTCTTATTCGAAAGAGATTGAGAAGTACGCTCAAGTTTTTACAAACTTTAGTTACCCCTATAGTGACGTAATGCCCTGTAGCCTATTTTACAAATTTACCCCTGTGGCTCATTTTGTTTGCCATTGGCATTTTCAATTCTATTTTCAAATGATTCGGGTACGTCCCATTTTTTTTTTACAAAAATTATCGGGTACATCCCACTTTCTTTACAAAAAATCATCGAGTCCTTCTTACTTCTTTACAAAATGCATTCTCTCTCGCGATCTACGTCATTCCAAGGTGGAAGAATGACATTTCGCTCTATCTCTTTCGATCTACGTCATTCCAAGGTGGAAGAATGACATTTCGATTCTCTCTCGCGATCTACGTCATTCCAAGGTGGAAGAATGACATTTCGCTCTATCTCTTTCGATCTACGTCATTCCAAGGTGGAAGAATGACATTTCGATTCTCTCTCGCGATCTACGTCATTCCAAGGTGGAAGAATGACATTTCGCTCTATCTCTTTCGATCTACGTCATTCCAAGGTGGAAGAATGACATTTCGATTCTCTCTCGCGATCTACGTCATTCCAAGGTGGAAGAATGACATTTCGCTCTATCTCTTTCGATCTCCGTTATTTCCGAATGACGGAATAACATTTCGACCTCATTTCGCTTTATTTCAATCTCCGTTATTTCCGAATGACGGAATAACATTTCGACCTTTTTTCGCTTTATTTCGATCTCCGTCATTCCAAGGTGGAAGAATGACATTTCGCTCTTTCTTTCGATCTCCGTCATTCCAAGGTGGAAGAATGACATTTCGCTCTTTCTCTTTCGATCTCCGTTATTCCGTTATAACGGGATAACATTAGGTGACAACCTCCGAATTGTCAAAACTCTAAACTTGTGCTACCTCTATCCGCGAATAGTGACGTATGCCCAAGTCATTTCAACTTGTGCTACCTCTATCCGCGAATAGTGACGTATGCCCAAGTCATTTCAACTTGTGCTACCTCTATCCGCGAATAGTGATGTATGCCCAAGTCATTCCAACTTGTGCTACCTCTATCCGCGAATAGTGACGTATGCCCAAGTCATTTCAACTTGTGCTACCTCTATCCGCGAATAGTGACGTATGCCCAAGTCATTTCAACTTGTGCTACCTCTATCCGCGAATAGTGACGTATGCCCAAGTCATTTAAACTTGTGCTACCTCTATCCGCGAATAGTGACGTATGCTCAAGTCATTTCAACTTGTGCTACCTCTATCCGCGAATAGTGACGTATGCCCAAGTCATTTCAACTTGTGCTACCTCTATCCGCGAATAGTGACGTATGCCCAAGTCATTTAAACTTGTGCTACCTCTATCCGCGAATAGTGACGTATGCTCAAGTCATTTCAACTTGTGCTACCTCTATCCGCGAATAGTGACGTATGCCCAAGTCATTTCAACTTGTGCTACCTCTATCCGTGAATAGTGACGTATGCCCAAGTCATTTCAACTTGTGCACTCTATCCGCGAATAGTGACGTATGCCCAAGTCATTCCAACTTGTGCTACCTCTATCCGCGAATAGTGACGTACGCTCAAGTTTCCCAACTTAAGTTACCTCTACCTCCGTCATAAAAGAGATAGCGCCGTAAGCTTTAGCTTCTGTTAAAGGAAATAATTTTTAGGTGACAGCCTCCAGTAATTGTCAAATTAGGTGACAGCCTCCAGTAATTGTCAAATTAGGTGATGCCTCCCGCAATTGTCAAATTAGGTGACGGCCTCCAAGAATTGTCAAAATTAGGTGACACCTTCCAAGAATTGTCAAATTAGGTGACGGCCTCCGGTAATTGTCAAAATTAGGTGACGGCCTCCGGTAATTGTCAAATTAGGTGACGGCCTCCGAATTGTCAAATTAGGTGACGGCCTCCAAGAATTGTCAAATTAGGTGGCGGCCTCCGTAATTGTCAAATTAGGTGACGGCCTCGAATTGTCAAATTAGGTGACGGCCTCCGGTAATTGTCAAATTAGGTGACAGCCTCCAGTAATTGTCAAATTAGGTGACAGCCTCCAGTAATTGTCAAATTAGGTGACAGCCTCCAGTAATTGTCAAATTAGGTGACAGCCTCCAGTAATTGTCAAATTAGGTGACAGCCTCCAGTAATTGTCAAATTAGGTGACAGCCTCCAGTAATTGTCAAATTAGGTGACAGCCTCCAGTAATTGTCAATCAGGTGACATCCTCCAGTAATTGTCAATTAGGTGACAGCCTCCAGTAATTGTCAAAATTAGGTGACATCCTCCAGTAATTGTCAATCAGGTGACATCCTCCATTAATTGTCAAAATCTCAAGGATCCTAGACATCGTTCCTAACTATCTAGTGATCCTCGAACTACGACCTGGCTTGATTCCTCCGGGATACGTAGGTAGCCTTTTATAAAAGGTCCAGCCACTCGACCACCTTGGTCACCCAATCCATCTCGGCATTCGCGAGATTGGATCCTTTTCTATCGACAACCCCACTCGCCCCGCAAGTGACGTTGCCGGGGCTTCTGTAAGTACCCAAATCTGGCTCATGCCTTTCCTTAATTTTCCCTAATTCGGCAATTTTCCCGGTAATTCCCGGATTTTCCTAAAGTTCCGGAACAATTCCGGAACTGTTTCAAGCCTTTTAAGGGCTGAAGGGAATGCTTGGTGATTAAGAAACACGTTTTTCTTAATCCCAAAACCCTTCTAGAAGGCTGCCACCTTGCACATTTCTAGAAGAGTCCAGAACTGGCTACTTATGTCGTGCGACATAACCAGCCAGAAAGACCTTCTAGAAACCTGCCACCTTGCATGTTTCTAGAAGAATCCAGAACTGGCCACTTATGTCGTGCGACATAACCAGCCAGGAAGAGTTCTAGAACCATGCCACCTTGCATGTTTCTAGAAGGAAAACGGTTATGGCTTATTATGTCGTGCGACATAACAAGCCCATGCAGGCAGCCTATAAATAGAGGCCTTCACCTCTCATTTTAAACACACCTCCTCCACCCCTCAGTCCCCCTCTATAGGAAACACGCCCAGAAGCCTCCTCCTTCCTCACATACCCTCCAAATCACCCCAATCCTCCTAAATCAATTCTACACACACTTTCCACACACACACTTCTCACATACATCAAGAAATCAAGGAGTTCCCAAGGATCCAAGGCTGGACACCAACTCCCAGGAAGAGACGCTAGAAGGCTCCTATATCTAACTTGATATAGGAGTTGTGGATCTTCGAGGGTAACGAGTTTCTACCCCTTTTCCACTCTCTATTTTCATTCAAATGTGAAATCTCCATGCTAAATGCCTTCATAATGTAGTATTCTGATTAAAGTTGCATACTTTAGCTTCATATTACCCAGATCCACATTTTATTTCATTACATTTCATATAAAATCTTCGTTTTGACTTGGTTTTTGCATGAACACTCAAGATGAGTGTGGATCCCTCATATCCACACCCTCTTGAAGTGTTCATTAGTGATAAACATGCTCCCTGGGATCTATTGGTGAAGTAACTTGGCTATTTTAAGGCCTTGTTACCTCTGTAGATCTCATTCTTGAAGCTTCTGCAAAATGGCTAGTTATGTCACGCGACATAGGCGGCCTATGTCACGCGACATAAGTAGCCGGTTGCGAAAGCTTCACGGTTTCAAAACAATCGATGTTAACCCCCATAATGCTATAATCTGATGTCTATCTGCATTTTAGGTAACATCTATGTACATAATGTGTCATCTTTTTATTAAAATACCATTTTCATACATAAAGATGCATCCTTTGCACTTAAATCTCATTTTCATGCATAAAAATCATCCTTTTTACATTTTAAATCCCTTTTTACATTAAAGATGTACTCTTTGCACCCAAAAACCCATTTTCATACTCAAAATGCATACTTCGCATTAAAAAACCATTCTTTGCCATTTTCATGCATCATTTGTGCATTAAATGCTATTTTCCAACGCAAAAATGCATTCTTTGCATAAGAATCTTTTCTTTGTATAAAAAGCATCCCTTGCAACCAAAAGACATGCTTTACATACAAAAATGTCATCTTTTCATTAAAGAGTCATTTTTTCATCATGCATTTCCCCTTTCCCCCAACCTTGGAACGGACCGGTGTAAAAGTTCTCATCTTTGCATCGTTCCTTCCATTAAAGGTTCATGATTTCTTTAGGAAAAGGATAACCTTGAACCCTATATCTCCAATTATCGCTTAAGAATGAGTATGAAGCCTCTATACGAGCTCGACCGTCTTAAAGCGTAGGATTGATGGGCTAAGGACATTCCTTCCTAAAGAACCTCATCTTTGACCCAAAAGAGAGTCATTCTCTCGATCACGCAAGTCCCGAGGGTCCCGAGGTTTAAAATGCGATGATCATAAGTCATAAGATGAGGACGGGATCATAATCCCTAATACATAAATTCCAAGGAATCCCGAGCGACAACCAACAAATGGTTTGTACGTCCGGAAGATAACTTGGGACATTTCCCCCCCTTTTTATTTTCAAACACATGCACACAAAGAAAGCACGCAAGCAAACACGATTAATGAAATCTAGGGAGACTTGTTCCGGCAAGGCACCTTGGGTGAACGCCAAACGTTCTTCCCAAGGGGTAACTTAACCTCCGAACCCATAAAACCTTTTTTTCAAAGTTTTGAGGTAATCAAAATGGCGTGGCGACTCCGTTTTTCAAATAACTCGGATGTCTTCAAACCCGCGTGAATTCCAATAAAAAAACAAAATTTTGGGCACACATCCACAGGTCCCGGAAAGATTGTCCCACTTTGACTTTGATAATCAAATTAATCGAACTTCGACCATGATTTTATGTAAACCTAATAATTTCTATGCAATTTTAAAATTGTTTTTATTCATTTAAGAATACTATTACTTACAGGTTTTAGAATTGCATAGAAATAATTAGATTTTCATAAAATTTAGGTCAATATTCGATTGAGTTGATCATGAAAGCCAAAGCAGGACAATCTTTTCAGGAAGGAGGGGGTAGAAGATTTTGGTAGCTATACATCGCTATTACACCAATGTGGTTAGGATTATCCGATAGCAATAGCTAGCTTGAGACGAGCTGCGTTGAAGGTTGTTACAAAATCGAGGTCCATTGTTAGGCATCACTCGCACGGTGTGTGCATGCAGCTGTGTAGGAAGAGGTACACCATTTGACGAAATAAATACTAGAGGAATGAAGGTTTTGAACAGTTAGAATTTTCAGTAATAGAAAAGAAAAGACGGATTGAATCAAGAAAACGAAGCATAATAACAAGATTTTTGATATTGAAGGAAGCTGTGGGATCAAGTAGTTCAATTCAACTCTAGACACCTTGCAATGCAGAAACTAAGAATTGTGATGAACCCTTCTTGAGAATTCCTTGCTGCATTACTACCTGCAATCATTCATTAACTTTTCAAAGTTGGATTGTCAAAATGGAAATTTGATGAGCGATTTTGATCTTATACTGTAGTTTACAGGGATTAAAACGTTAGTAAATAAAAATATTTAATATCTTAATGAAAAATAGGTCAAATTGGGCTTGAAAAAGTCAGTGTATAAGTAAAAATGTTTGTGGGTGTGGAGCTTAATTAGGCCAAGTCAAGCTAGGTGGCCTAGGCTTATGTGATTATTGCTTATAGCTCTAGTTTAGCTGCTTAAGCAAGTTGTTGAAGCTTCATTCTTTTGGAATTATAGAAGTAAAGAAACTCGGGACTCTATGGAAGTACTGTTCTTTCCGTGTCCATCATTATTAAGCTCACTGAGTTTTAGCGGAATAAAAGAATTGCATACTGTAGGTTTCGGTTTTTCATGATTTTGATCTTATACTGTAGTTTACAGGGATTAAAACGTTAGTAAATTAAAATATTTAATGAAAAATAGGTCAAATTGGGCTTGAAAAAGTCAGTGTATAAGTAAAAATGTTTGTGGGTGTGGAGCTTAATTAGGCCAAGTCAAGCTAGGTGGCCTAGGCTTATGTGATTATTGCTTATAGCTCTAGTTTAGCTGCTTAAGCAAGTTGTTGAAGCTGTTGGAACATTAAACGATTCATTAACCATGAACCGTCTCATAACTAGATTAAGAAGAGAAGAAGAAGAAGAAGACGAAGACGGAAGCGTATACCTTGAGATTCCATTATTGTTCTTGTTCTTGATGAAGATATGAAGATAGTCTTTGATTTAGGAAGAGTAGATCTTCTAAATGATGAGTGCCTTTTAATCTCTTTGTTCTTCAAGTACTTAGGAAGAATTTTGACTGAATGAGAATGTAAAAATAACTAATGATTCATAGGCTTGATGGATAGGCCTTTATATAGGAATCCAAGGGGCACTTCATTTAGGGACTACACCTATTGATATATAAGATATTACCATTATGCCCATCATTTAATGGTATACTTATATTATGGAATTCTACATATTATTTAGATTTCTATACTTTATACCATATATTATAATATTGATCATTATATTATTAAGTATTTATATGTTACATTAATTCATGTTCTTACAATCTCCCACTTGGATTATTATAACATATACCTTCACTTAATAAATTTTTTCAATCATATTTATAACACAAATGACAACCCTTATGTGCACTTTGTTGTCATTCGAAAACAATCCCGTCCATTAGTCATATAAGTATAAGGACTAAAGGGGCATTCGTTGTAATTGTTTCGCAACTAAACCCACATTAATCACATATATATATCCAACTAAATGACATAGATTAAGTATAGATATGTAGCATGGAATATTAACGAATATATATGAAGAATGCATATATATATTCTCCAACTAGTCCTACTTTTAACCAAATGAGATCAATTTAAAAAACAACACAAGGAAATAGAAACATCATAAACTCCCACTGATTTAAGCATTATCAAAAGTCATTACACCCATATGAGCAACATGCTCGTGAAATACTAAAGGAGATAATGCCTTAGTAAATGGATCCGCTAACATGGAGTTTGTACCAATAAGTTCTATTTCTATTTGTTCATTTTGTACTCTCTCTCTCACAACAAGAAACTTAATATCTATATGCTTAGATTTAGATGAACTCTTGTTGTTGTTGGAGTACAACACTGCGGCTCGATTGTCACAATATAACTTAAGCGGTCTTTCAACACCTTTGACAATTCGCAGTCCTTCAATGAATTTACGCAGCCATATAGCTTGATTGGATGCCTCATAACAAGCAACAAATTCGGATTCCATGGTGGAAGTAGTAACTAATGTTTGCTTGGCACTTCTCCAAGATATTGCTCCACCGGCCAAAGTGAAGACATAACCCGATGTCGATTTGCGACTATCTTGGCATCCAGCAAAGTCGGAATCGGAAAAACCAATGATCTCAAGATGATCCGACTTTGTATATGTAAGCATGTAGTTCTTCATGTTTTGCAAGTACCTCATCACTCTTTTGGCTGCGACCCAATGTTCTCTTCCCGGATTGCTTTGATATCGCCCAAGCATGCCAACAATAAAGGCAAGATCTGGGCGAGTACAGACTTGTGCATACATTAGGCTTCCTACTGCCGATGCGTAAAGGATATTTTCCATATACTTGGATTCAAGATTATTTTTAGGACATTGATTTAAACTGAACTTATCTCCCTTAGAGACCGGGGTGTCATGTGGTTTTCAATTTTCCATGCTAAACCTTTGTAATACCTTCTCTATATAGCTCTTTTGTGATAACCCTAACATACCTCGTGAGCGATCACGATGTATTTGGATTCCTAATACAAAAGAAGCTTCATCAAGATCTTTCATCTCAAATTTGTTAGAGAGAAATTTCTTGGTTTCCTTAAGAAGGTCTTTATCATTACTAGCAAGTAAAATGTCATCCACATACAAGACCAAAAATATAAACCTACTCCCACTGAACTTATGGTACACACAATCTTCACCAAGATTCATTTCAAAACCGAATGAAAGAATAACTTGGTTAAATTTTAAGTACCATTGACGAGATGCTTGCTTAAGCCCATAAATGGATTTCTTGAGTTTACAAACTAGTTGACTAGTTTGATCCGAATCGATCACCATTTCGGTTTCTTCATATAGATAGTTTCCTCAATGTCACCATTGAGAAAAGCTGTCTTTACATCCATTTGATGAAGCTCGAGGTCAAAATGTGCCACTAAAGCCATAATGATTCTAAAGGCATTTTTAGAGGATACCGGTGAAAATGTTTCTTTGTAATCAATGCCTTCTTTTTGAGTAAATCCTTTAGCGACAAGACGCGTCTTATGTCTTTCCACATTACCTTTTGAATCCCTTTTGGTCTTAAAGATCCATTTACATCCGATGGGTTTCACATTCTTAGGTAATGGGACAAGATCCCAAACGTCATTATCATTCATGGATTTTAACTCTTCATTTATGGCATCAATCCACTTATGAGAATTTGGACCACTAATGGCTTCATGGAAGGTGATTGGCTCATCTCCCACTAAACCTAACGGTTCCTCATTCTCGGCAAGATATACATCATAATAATCTGGTATAGCACTCTTTCTTGCTCTATTAGATCTTCTTAATGGTACCGGTTCTTCTTGATTTTGAGGGTGTTGAATTTCCTCATCAACATTTTCATGTTGTTCATTAATAGGAGAATTAACGTCATTTTGAATATTATGTTCTTGTCGAATTTCAGGCACAACTGCTTGATTTTCGATAGGAACTATAGGAAGAGGTATAGAAACGAATTCCTCTTCCATTTCTTTAAATTCAAAATTACTATTCAAAAGGTTCTAGTTTTAGGGTCATAGAATTTATATCCCCAAGATCTTTGAGAATACCCTACAAAATAACTACTAACTGTCTTAGCGTCCAACTTTCCTTCGTTAGGTTTATAAGGCCTAGCTTCGGCTGGACAACCCCAAACATGAAGATGATTTAGGGACGGTTTCTTTCCGGTCCATAATTCATAAGGGGTTTTGTTAGTAGCTTTTGAAGGAGCTCTATTAAGTAGGTAGGTTGCGGTTTTCAAAGCATCGCCCCATAATGAGTGAGGTAAAGAAGTACAAGAAACCATACTTCTTACCATATCCTTAAGGGTTCTATTACGTCTCTCGGCTACACCATTCATGCTAGGTGTCCCCGGCATGGTGTAGTGAGGGACAATCCCACACTCTTCCAAATAGCGAGCAAAAGGACCCGGACGTTGTTCTCCCAAACCGTCATTCCGACCGTAGTATTCACCACCACTATCGGATCTAACGTTCTTAATAGTCTTTTCAAGTTGATTTTCAACTTCGGTTTTAAAAGACTTGAAAACGTCCAATGATTGGGACTTTTCATGAAGTAAATAAATGTATCCATAACGAGAGAAGGCATCTATAAACGTAATGAAATATGTTTGTCCGTTCCATGAAGGGGTAGGGAACGGTCCACATATGTCCGTATGAATTAGATCTAAGACTTTTGTAGCTCTCAAGGATTCATTTTTGTTTGTACTATTAGTAAATTTTCCCTTAAGGCATTCAATACAAAAGTTATTTTCCGGAGTATCAAGCTTATGTAATATTCCCTCGGACACAAGCTTGTCAATTCTCCTTTTGGAGATATGACCCAAACGCCTATGCCACAAGGTATAAGAGTTTTTACTTGAAAACTTTCGTTTTATGCCTCGAGAGTTAGTTTCATTATTATGGGACTCATTTAATGAATTGACTGTGTCAAGTAAATATAGATTATCAATATAAGACAAAGAACTAGTACCAAAAAGCTTTGAATCAAAATATAAATTGCATTTATTATTGCCAAAAATACAGGAATAACCTTCCCGATCTAATGTAGTGACGGAAATTAAATTCCGTCTAAATGATGGAATAATAAATACATTGTTCAAAACCAAAAAGTATCCAGTACTCAAGGATAATCTATAAGTCCCTATGCCTTCCACCTCTACCGGCTTTCCAGCTCCCATGTAGATGAATCTTTCACCTTCATTAGGCGTTCGGTAGTTCAGGCAACCCTGCATACATGAACTTATGTGAGTAGTTGCACCGGAGTCTAACCACCATGTATACGAAGGAATTGAAACTAAATTAGCTTCAGTACAAACAAAGCTAAATGACATACCTTTCTTAATTCGCCATTGGCGATACTTAGAAGCGATCGGGCTTCATGTGAGTGGGGTCCTTGCAAAAGAAGCACTTTTTCACCTTTTGATCATTTGATGATCCCTTAGGCTTCTTTGATGCAACCACAATCTCCTTACCTTTTCTCTTAATCCCACGAGAAGAGGTAGATGCATAATGTGCACTTTCGGGTTTGGTGTGTTTCAACCTATCTTCTTCCTCCGTGACATGTGAAATTAATTCATTAATATTCCACTTGTCCTTTTGACAATTATAGGTCGTTTCAAAATGACCAAATTGTGAAGGAAGAGAAATTAAAGCCAAATGCACAAGCAAGTCTTCCGATAAGTCCAACTTGAGTGCTTTTAATTTCGTTGATAGATGAAACATCTCCATTATGTATTCCCTTAGATTTCCGGTGCCCTTATACCTCATGGAAACAAGCTTCCTCAAGGTAGCACTTGTTTCCGATTTATCACTTTTGGCAAAGCGTTGTTCTAGGGCATCTAGGAAACCTTTTGCACCATCATCCTCGAAGACACCGTTCGAAATGTCTCCGGATCGCATTCTTTATTATGCTTGCCGACGCGATTAGAACGCTTCCACCTCTACGAACTTAAGCGGTCTTCCGCGGTGCTTTTATCGGTTAGAGGGGCGGGAGCTTGTTCTCTTAATGCAAGGTCAAGGTCCAAACAGCCTAAGACCATAATAATCTTGTTTTTCAAAGTTTTAAAGTTTGTCCCGTTAGCAAAGGAATTGAGTTTAAGGCGGTAGTAACGGATGAAGCAGATCAAATACCGAATGAAGAGAACAAAAGAATGAAACAAAACATATATAAGAAACTACACAATGATTAATTATATCAAAATGAATTCCATCATAATAAAAGATAATCAATATGACATCAAGACTAATCTTTGGATTGCGAATTGACTCACAATTTGATTTATCTTAGGGTAAACAAATAGCTTTAAACAACACACTTTAAATACTTGCCTTCCTTTGGGCCGGATCAAGTACAAAAGTGTCCTAAAGTTTAAGGTACTTGTTCCCCGGCAATAAAGAATATAAACAATTCACTTTAAACACCCGCCTTCCTTTGGGATGGTTCACAGCATTTAAAATGACCAAAAGTTTAGTTCAATTATTACCCCATGAATGTAAATACTTAGTCAACAATAAGGTCTCCTTTGGGAAACAAGCATGTTATCACATATCAATATTTACATTCATCTTTTAACAAGTTTGAATTTAATCAATAAGGTCTCCTTTGGGAAACAAGCATGTTAATTATGTCCAAAATGTTAAGGATATAATTAATCGGAAACAAAAGGCTTTAAGGTTATTTCTGAAAATTTAAAGGGTAAATAAATAAGTGAAATTTATCATTAAAAGATAGTATCCTTTTGTTCTACCCGTCCATTCTTAAAGTTTGATAACTCTAAGAACCGCCGAAGCGCGACTGGTGTCCAGATACTATAATTTACTAACAAATTATCACAAAAGACCAAAAGGGTATGAATGACCAAAAAATTGCAGTTCTATAAACATTGAAGCTTCTGCACACATGGGCGGCCGCGCAGGGCAAGGTGGGCGACCGCCCAAGCTTCAATTCCACAAATTTTAAAGTCGCTGTACACATGGGCGACCGCCCAGGTCAAGATGGGCGACCGCCCAAGCTGCATTTCACAGGCATTGAAGTTCTTTGTACACCTGGGCGACCGCCCAGATCAAGATGGGCGACCGCCCATGTGCCCAGTGCCCAGATTTGACGAAAAGACACCATTTTTAACACCCTTTTATGAACAGTTTTGAACCCTTTTATGAACAGTTTTGAACCAAATAGAGAGAGTCATACCATACCGCGGGGGGCGTAGCCCCCCGCACCCCCCTTTGTGGTCCGATACCAGTCTACACGTCGGCTAGGCCCGCGCCCTCGGAGGGCGCCGGGCCCTTTGCCAGGACAACGAGACATAACATCCAATACCCTTTAGACTATCAATTCTTAACTTAATGGTGAATGATTATTCAACCAAAGCAAGTAGATCCTTATACTCACATCACATTTTTAAATGTGTGGCTATACATTTGAACAAACTCACAACGCATCAAATGATAGTGGCTATGTTCAAAATAGGATAATCTTATATTAAGAATTGAAAGCCTTGAGATTAAACCAAAATCAGAAATAGAATGAATTTTATGAATATAATACTCTTAGACAAGATGAGTATCATGAACAAAAACTAAATGAAATCATACAAGAATTAAAGCATAAGGCTTTATAAGAATTTCAAACTCAATCTAGTATATGAGTAGGCTCTGATACCAATTGTTGGAACATTAAACGATCCATTAACCATGAACCGTCTCATAACTAGATTAAGAAGAGAAGAAGAAGAAGAAGACGAAGACGGAAGCGTATACCTTGAGATTCCATTATTGTTCTTGTTCTTGATGAAGATATGAAGATAGTCTTTGATTTAGGAAGAGTAGATCTTCTAAATGATGAGTGCCTTTTAATCTCTTTGTTCTTCAAGTACTTAGGAAGAATTTTGACTGAATGAGAATGTAAAAATAACTAATGATTCATAGGCTTGATGGATAGGCCTTTATATAGGAATCCAAGGGGCACTTCATTTAGGGACTACACCTATTGATATATAAGATATTACCATTATGCCCATCATTTAATGGTATACTTATATTATGGAATTCTACATATTATTTAGAGTTCTATACTTTATACCATATATTATAATATTGATCATTATATTATTAAGTATTTATATGTTACATTAATCCATGTTCTTATAGAAGCTTCATTCTTTTGGAACTATAGAAGTAAAGAAACTCGGGACTCTATGGAAGTACTGTTCTTTCCGTGACCAACATTATTAAGCTCACTGAGTTATAGCGGAATAATAGAATTGCATACTGTAGGTTTCGGTTTTTCATGATTTTTTTTATATTTTCTCTTGATATACAGATTCTTGAAATTCATAGGTAGCAGCGATTCTGGAAAGAAAATATTTATAATAGCTTCGGAAAATATTTATAGTAAATGAATAATTCAACTAAAGTCGACTTTTTTTTTTTTTTTTTTTTTGCCTTAGAACACATTTTTGTGCATTTCGTGTTATGAGGGGATTTATGAAGCGGAGAATTCCATGGAGCTATTTGACTTGGTTTTTGATAAGAATGCTGCAGGTTGTTGCAAAGGACTGTCATGGATGGTCAAAGCTCGAGCTCTAGCTGCCTGCCGTAACAAGTTGATGAAATAGTTTCATCTTTGAGACTTCTCAACGAGCGAGGGTAAATGAGGAAGTATGGCCAAAAGCAATGATTTTTTTTTTATTCAGTAATAAAAAGAAAGGACTGATTGACTCAACATAACCAGGCTAAGTAACAACATTGTTGATTGTGAAGGCATCTCTGGGATCAAGTAGTTTAACTGCAGACATTTTGCAGTGCAGAAATTGAGAAACTCGGTCATTATTGAGAAGAAACCCTCTTGAAAATTCCTTTCTGCGCTATTGTCTGATAATTGAGCTGCTCCATATTCAGATGTTTGATTCAGAGCCAATTTGTTTGAGAAGTTGAAGCAAAGATTGAAACCCACAGCCACTGCCAAGAAGATACAGTACCACATATCCCTCTCTTTAATCATGTTTTGAGGCTATTCTCGTCTTTTTGACTCCCACTCTCTCTCTCTCTCTCTCTCTCTCTCTCTCTCTCTCTCTCTCTCTCTCTCTCCCCCTTGAATTAGAATTTTTGTGAGCTGCAGGCAATTTAGAGGCTGGGTGAGAGAGAGACTAGTTAGAGGAGGACTTATTTATAGTTGAATCAGCTTGCTAGGGAAGAATACAGGAAGAGTGGTTGGTAAGGTTCTATACAGACTCAACTGTTTATTAAACAATTAGTAGTAGTAGAGATGTGTAGTTTTTCTTGGGGAGCAAGAAGTCAACTTGGATGGTTGAGCATTTTTAGGAAGTAAAAACTTGGAGATGACATTTTCAATCTTAAAAATAAAATTAAAAATGAAATGGCCCTAACGTACGAATTAGGTCAATATTCATGGTCGGATAGTTCAGCGGACTTGTCTGTTGTGCCTTGCAAGTTTCTGGGGATTATATACTGCATCGGGTGCTAGTTGGCACTCAGTGAATATTATAGGGAATACGTCGTTGCTCTTTAAGTGGCTTGACAATGGAAAAAAATATGTAGTGAAGATTTTTGACCGCTAACATTGCTCTTACAATTTCCATGTTATTGAGAACTTTGTTTTATGTGTATTAGAATTAGAATCATGGATCGATTCACTACTATTCCCTAAGTCACATATCAAATGTTGTGTTTGACTTGTCAACGTTTTAGAAACTTGTTTGCACATGGCTTGTACAATGGTAAAATTGCATTAATTGCAAAAAAAACACTAAAGTATTGTAAAGGAAAATAACTAGGGTAAAATAATTTGTGAAAAGACTTGTATTTTATTATTCACATATGAAGCATATATATATACACGAGTGTTGCTTGGTAAAGGGAATGAGAATCCTAACTATATTTACATTGGTATAAATAAGGATAACTATAAAACAAATATGCTAAACTAATCCGGAGATTTGAATGAATCTCTAACATGCCCCCGCAAGATGGACAATCGAGAAGTAAGTCCAATCTTGGAGGAGAGTAGTGCAAACCGATCACGAGCTAGTGGTTTAGTGAGAGCGTCGGCCAACTGATCATCTCCGGAGATGTGTGTCACAATTAAGGAGTTGTTTTGAACATGCTCACGCACAAAATGGTAATCAAGACTAAGATGCTTCATACGTGAGTGGAAACGAGGATTTGCTGCGACATATGTTGCCCCAAGATTATCACAAAATATTGTAGGAGTGGCGAAGCAAGAGACACCAAGTTCCTGAAGCAAATTTCGCAGCCAAAGGACTTCTGCTGTAGTATGTGCAACTGCTCTATATTCGGCCTCGGTAGAAGAGCGAGCAAGAGTCCGTTGCTTCTTAGAACTCCAAGAGATGGGATTACACCCAAGATAGACAATGAAACCCGTGGTGGAGAGAAAAGTGTCCTTATCGCCAGCCCAATCGGCATCGGTAAAGGCATGGAGATGCAAGGGAGAAGAGCGGCGAATGAGAAGCCCAGTAGTAGATGTGCCAGCAAGGAAGCGAAGAACACGTTTCAAGGCAACCCAATGTTCTTCAGTGGGACGTTGCAGGAACTGAGACAACCGATTAACCACAAATGATATGTCCGGCCGAGTGATAGATAGATACTGAAGACTGCCAATTAATGCTCGGTACTCAGTAGGATTGGAGAGGGAGGGACTGGAGTTGGCGGATAATGTGGGATGGACTACCATCGGCGTAGCTACAGGGCGAGCATCAGCCATATTTGCCCGAGTGAGAATGTCCTGTACGTATTTATGTTGACTTAAGAGAAGACCATCCGGATGGGGTAAGACCTCAACACCAAGAAAGTATGATAGGGAGCCCATATCTTTTAGAGAGAACCTGGATGAGAGTGAGGCAATGAACCTGTCCACAATGCTGTTATCTGATCCAGTTATAATAATATCATCCACGTAAACAAGGAGATAAATGAGAGCATGACTGTTGCGAAGAACAAATAAGGAGGAATCAGAAACACAGCTGCGAAAACCAAGAGACAGTAGATATGTTTTGAGCTCATTATACCAAGCTCGGGGAGCCTGTTTTAACCCATAGATAGCCTGTCGAAGCTTGCAAACATGAGAGGGTAATTGAGGATCAACAAACCCTGGTGGCTGAGACATGTAAACATCCTCAGAGAGAGAGCCCTGTAAGAAAGCATTGTTGATATCTACCTGTCGAAGTGGCCAGCCATTGATTGTGGCAAGGGAAAGAACAGTGCGGACAGTGGCCGGCTTGACAACAGGACTGAAGGTCTCGGAGTAATCAATGCCAGGACGCTGGTGGAACCCCTTAGCTACTAAACGAGCTTTGTGTCGGGACACAGACCCATCGGGATTATACTTGGTCCGGTAGACCCACTTGCAGCCAATTAAATTTTGGGACGGAGAGGTGGGGACAAGATCCCAAGTGTGGTTGTGCAGAAGAGCATCGAACTCTTGCTGCATTGCCGTACGCCAAGTGGGACTTTTTAGGGCTTGGGTGATTGTGGAGGGTTCCGGGTCAGTGGGCTGAAGAGAGGAGTGAAGGTTCAGTTTTTGAATTGGTTTGGTGATGTTATGTTGAAGGCGAGTAACAGGACGGGTGGGGGGTGGGGTAGGTGAGGCTGGTGAGATCGAGGGAGAGGAAGAATCTGAAACAGGAAGTGAGGAAGAAGTGTCAGATTCGGCTGAGGAAGGTGTGGTGAAATTCTGGGTAGAACTCGAGATGGAGGAAGTGGCCTGAGGGGTGGAGGGATCAGGTGGATAGCTGGGTGGTGGGGTGTTTGTGTTGGCAGGTTGTGGGGTTGAGGGAGTAGGTAGGATGGGCAGAGAGTGGGAGCACCATGTGTCGGTGGGAAGAGGAGGTTCGGGCTGTGAGGTAGCAGCGGAGTAAGGGAAGATGTGCTCTATGAACTTGACATGGAGAGAAGTGTATATTTTGTGAGATGTTGGGTCGAGGCAAAAATATGCACTTTGAGTGGGAGAGTAGCCAACAAAGACACAAGGTGCGGAGCGATGATCAAGTTTGTTGTGAGTATAGGGGCGGAGCCAAGGATAACAGAGACAACCGAAACTGCGAAGTTTTGCAAGATTAGGTTTTTGGTGATGAAGTGTTTCAAACGGAGATTTGAGATGGAGGGAGGGGGTTGGCATTCTATTGATTAGGTAGCAAGCAGTAGCAAAAGCTAATGACCAGAATTTCCTAGGCATAGAGGAATGGGTTAGAAGGGAGAGTCCGGTTTCAACAATGTGTCTGTGTCTCCGTTCGGAGTAACCATTATGCTCTGGAGTATGTGGTGGAGAAGTAAAGTGAGAAATACCATGTTGAGCAAGAAACAGGCGAAGACCAATATATTTACCACCATTGTCACTGTAAATGGTGATAATTGGTCGATTAAAAAATTTTTCAGCAAGGTGTTTGAAGCGAGTGAAAACAGGGAGCGTGTCATCTTTATGCTTTAACGGGTAGAACCAAATGTACTTGGAAAAATGATCAACGAAAATAATATAGTATTTGTACCCATCAAAGGAGGGAATGGGGGAAGTCCATACATCACTGTAAATAATGTCAAGAGGACCATGAGACTGAATTGTATTATCAAAGAATGGAAGTTTATGACTTTTATTGCAGTCACAAGAATTACAATTAAATGAAACTGAACTGGGAATGTCTAAGCTAAAGTGCTTGCTAACATAACGTAGAATAGAAAGAGATGGATGTCCTAAGCGATGATGCCAATTTGAAGTTGACGAGAGAGCAGCGGAATGGAGTGTCGGGGAAGACGGGAGCCACTCATAGACACCAGAGTTAGGTTGACCTTGATGGATGATTTTGTTGGTGCGAAGGTCCTTCACAAGAAAAGAGTTAGATGAGAAGGTGATGGAAGCACAATTATCACGACAAAATTGAGAGATGGAAATAATATTTCTAGACAGAGACGGAACATGGAGAACATTATTAAGAGTAAAAGAACTAGAGGTAGAAGAGATAGAAGTGGAACCCGTATTAGCAATATGTAAGCCAGAGCCATCCCCGATGAAAAGTTCCTCTGTCCCAGTATAGGGTGAATGAAGAGCAAGGGTGTCAAGATTATTGGTGGCATGAGTAGCTCCACTATCTAGTAGCCAAGAGGGAGGGTTAGGGTTGTGAAGGGAAGAGGTATGAGCAGCTGGGTAGGGTGAGGAAGCCTGGCGGTATGGAGGTCTAGGGTTTGAACGGGTAGGATTGGGAGGTGGGGATGGGAACACAGCATTGGGAAATTGCTGACGAAAGGAGGTACACTGGGAAACATAATGACCACTGTTTCGGCACCACTGACATTTGCCATTATAGGGGGCGGGTGACCTGGGGTTAGGGTTGGAGTTTGGTGGTGGGTTTGTGGAGTTGGTAGTTTGGCGGTTTGAGGGCTGTCGAGTGGTGGATTTATTGGCGTAATTGACAGTGGCCGGGAAGGAAGAGAGAGGTTGGGACTTGTGTTTGATGGTGAGTTCCCGGTTTAACAGTTTGTCATGAAGCTCGTCAAAGGTGATAGAAGATTCACGACTTTGAACGGCGGTGACAACTGAATCAAAGTCAGGGTCATTCAATTGATCAAGGATCCTGTCAACGAGGTCTTCAGAGTCAATGGGACGGCCAAGTGATGCTAATTGATCGGCACAGAGTTTTAGATCTTGCATATAATCTGAGACGGAGCGGGGACCTTTTGTGATACTGCGGAGACGATCTTTAATCTGCTTGAGATGAGAACGAGATGGATTGGCATATGTTTTGGCAAGTGTGGTCCATGCTTCATATGTGCTTTTGCACTGAGAGATAAGAGGAACAATGGAGGGAGATAGAGTGCCGGCAAAGGCACTCAGGAGCAGTTTGTCTTGCCTATACCAGGTTGAATAGGCGGGGTTTTTGACAGGAGCAGGGGGAGGAGCAGCGGCAGCAGTGGCCTTCTCAGCATCACTGGCGGTGGCGGCTAAGGTTGGTGAGGGTGGGGTGATGTATTCCGGAGGTGCTACTAGGGTGCCATCAATGTGGCCATAGAGGTCAAGGCCAATTAGGGTGGCTTCAACTTGAACCTTCCACGCAATATAGTTGGTGGAGGTGAGTTTGAGAATGTGTGAAAGAGAGACGACGACGAGTGGCTTGGTAGGCTCGGCGGTGTTGGGGAGGAGTAGATTGGTTTCGGTAGAGGCCATGGGGCGGCTGGAAAAATTATGGATCTAAGCTCTTGATACCATGTAAAGGAAAATAACTAGGGTAAAATAATTTGTGAAAAGACTTGTATTTTATTATTCACATATGAAGCATATATATATACACGAGTGTTGCTTGGTAAAGGGAATGAGAATCCTAACTATATTTACATTGGTATAAATAAGGATAACTATAAAACAAATATGCTAAACTAATCCGGAGATTTGAATGAATCTCTAACAAGTATGTTGCATATTTTGGTAATTCACCCATTTAAAAATGGAACATTGATTTGGGACGGAGGGAGGGAGTATAAGAAATGGAGACTTCAATTTTTACAATGTTTACTCATTGCACATTTTGGGCAAGTTTGGAATTGTTTACAGCTCCACCTTCAAGGATGATTCCATCCTTGTTCCCCAAGTCTAGATCTCCAATAACTACTCACTTAAACCTATTTTTTATATGTTTCCCTTCTCTTTCAAAATCTATTTTGCCTTGATGTTTGAGTAGCATGATTTCATCCTCAGCCTGTCATCTCTCTCGGCCTGTCAACCGGGCGGGATGAATTACTATGAGAGATAAGGCGGGTTGAAATGAGTTTCACTTGTCACAATCCTTATTTGATCACGATAAAATTGGCATAATACAGCTACTACTGATCATTAGGGTCAAATAATGTGCCATTGTATAGGATGGGTAGAGCCATTGTTTTAAATAAGAAATTAATACTCCGTTCGTCCCATAATAAATGTTATATCAGGACTTTCGATCAACCTAACTTTGACCAATACCCCTGAATTTAACGATGAATATTTATCTTCATAAAAAAAATTTAAATGGTCATAAAATTTTAAACATAGTTATTGAACATACCAAAAGTGTCGACTTGGGCCAAACAAATAAAGCCCACTCACTGACAACCTTGACGCCCACATTCTCAATGAAGCTAGCCCAATCAGAGCAGGGCCCAAAGCCCGTCTCAAGTATCCGTTGACTGAGCCCATGTCCGACCTTCCAGGTCCCGACTTGACTTAGTCCGACATCAATGATCCATATTACAATTCGGGTACGAACCATGCTCTACCCGTCAGTCAGGTCGACTATGCCTTAAATGGCGACCTCGACCTAATCCACAAGCGTCGACCTAGCAGGCGAATGTACGTGAAGTCAAACCTTTCCATAACCGATTCCCTACGAATCAGGAGCCGTTATAGGACACGTTCACATTACTTGTAACTGTCCCTAAAATCTCGGAGCTCATGTAGCACCACCAAAAATACAACGGTCATCCTCTATAAATACTTCATCACCACCAACGGTAAAAGGTAACTGCCATTTTGATTATTGGAATTCATTATTCAATACATTTTGAGCTATATACACCGTTATCTTACTCTCACGCCCGAGCGTCTTCGCCGGAGACACATCCGGCTAGTCGTGGGTGTAAGTGCTCCAATTTGAGCCGTTAGTACTTTCGTTAGAAAATTAACGAGAGTTTTAACATTTCTAACATTTCTAACAAACCCTAACCTTTCTAACAAAGTGAGGGTAGATTAGGGATTGCCATTTAAAGATAAACAAGGAAAAGAATCTCAAAAAGCAAAAGAAATTGGAAAAATCCGAATTGGGCAAGTTGAAAAACACAACCAGTTTGAATTTTCAAAAGATTATTCCTTCTGTCCAAAAGGCCTGCAGCAGCGAAGTGAACAAAGGCACGCGACTCGGATCCGCGCGGACATCTTTGTCCCTCACGGGGCCTATAAATTGAACCCTTCTCTCTCGGTAAAACAACACAATTTGATCACGACAACGAAACTGCGGCGAAATATAGAGAGAAAACAGTGGGAATCCTTAGATTGCCACCATTTTCTCTCCAATCTTTCCCAAATCTCACTCACTCACAAACACTTCAAATCACTCTCATACATACTCTCATACATACACCAATCCAAGCTCAAATCACCCTATAGGAGGAGGATTAGAGAGAAAACATAGAGGACTTCATTGTTATCTACTTGTTTTCTCTTTAACCAACTCAAATCATCAACCCTAAACACCCTCAAACACTCTCATATTCAAGCCTTAAACACTCTCACATTCAAGCATTCAAATACAAAACACAAGGAAGGTAGGTATAACCTCCCTCTCCTTACCCTAAAATTCATCCATGCATGCATTTTCAAGCTACAAAATGTAGTTTATTCATCTTCTTGCTTTAGATCCAAGAAGATCACCATGGAAGTTCATCTCCATGGATGATCTTCTACAAGGATCTACATTATTTTCAAAGTGTTCTTACTTTCTTTCAAAGAAAACACATTTCCAAAACCCTAAAAATCATTTTCATACATCAAATCTCATTTTCAAAGGATAAAATTCCCCTTCCCAAGCAAATGAAGTGCTTAGTCCTAATGTACCCCAAGAATGGTTTGATATAGTTGATTCACCACTAAAATGTCAAGTGATTACTAATCAAAACCTAGGGAAATGGGGACAAGCATGGATGCAAAACCCCCCTTTAAAATCATATTTTCTTTCATGGGAAGTTGCTGTCCAGTAGCAATTTTCTCAGACCTCAGTCCATGGTCTAATTTTTTGGACATAGATAAACTTGGAATTTGGTGTTGACTACAAAATACTTTTTGTAGCCAACATCCAGATCTTTCCATACATATTTTTACTTTATTTTTTGTGTGAGTAAAACTCCTTTTTTCAAATTTTCTTTTAAAGGTCAGTTCATCAGTCTCTGGAAATCCAGATTTCAGATCTGAGATTTCCAGAAGGTTTTGACCCCTCAAATCATCTCCAAAATGAAAAGTTCTTTTACAGAAACCTTTTTTAAGGTGTTTTGAACATTTTTCATTCCCGGACTTTTCCCATATTCTGGAGTTTTCAAGCCCTAAAGTCCATTTCAAAGTCGAGGGTCAACTGCTTTTTTCATTTTGGCAGAAATGGTTTTCAACTTCCAAAAATCTTTTGAGTTACAAATCTCAACCCAAAAATCACCCAAAAAATCATGGGATCAGTTTAAAGCCTTAAAAAGAGTCCCCAATTTTTACTTACCTCAGTTTCAACTTATTTTGGCCAAAACACACACACACACACACACACACACAAAAGGATTTTGAATGTTTGGAAGACTCGTTTTTACGAGGCGTTCCGGGTGCACACTAACGTCCTTCCCGGCGCGTAACGTGACCTCCGAACCCAAATCTCTGATCTCGGGATTTTTTCAAAGTTTTGGCCCTTAAAACAAAAATGGCGTGGCGACTCCGTTTTGATTTTCACAAAAAAAATCGGGTACATCACAGTGGGTTCTGATTTCAGGTCAAGAAGCCAGGTGATTGGTCCTGCCACGTGGAGGATTACTGATAAGCACAATTCCTGCAGCATCAGTTTGGTTCCATTGCCGGGAACTGTGCTTTAGCTTGACCTCGAAGATCTCATCAACCTACAACAATGGTGACTCCAGACGGGCATGTCGCAGACGCTTCTGAAGAGTTCGAAGAAGTGAACAATAACAACAATACGAACGCTGGAAATCTCAACACTAATGCTGAAAATGCAAACCTGCCTCCACCCCCACCAAATCGCCCTCATGGTAGAGCAACACGCTCTACCAGTGTTGTTGATGGCAGGGGATTGCCAGATATGAGAAGGGGGAAAAGACACATGGAGGGACAAGGAGCTCCACCTCCTCCTAAGCGTCCAACTGCTTAGGGGAATGTTGGAAATAGGGCAGGTCCCTCATCCAACCCATTGAGCAGGAAGGAAATGTTATTGGAGCGAGCCCAGATTTTGGCCGAGCTATTGGCGATAGAGGAGGCTGAGAAGGCAGATGTAAGATCAGAGAGGGTGGCTCCCTCTCAAACCTCAAACAGGCAACAGGCCAGGAGTGTTAGGCCCAATGAGGGTGTGGGTCAAAATGCTGATCAAAGAATGGTAGCCCGACCTCAATCGCCTGTGAAATTGTCACGGCTTGAATCACAAGTGATATCCAAGGTGATAACAGCACCAACGATAGCACTTGGGATGGCACACACACACACTTCGAAAATAAAACAATTTTGTAAAAGAGTTTGCAGCGGAATAAAAACACCAAAATTGTTTTTCTCAAGTTATATAAATATAACTTGAGAGTGCCTCTTAGGCAAGACTTTATAATCACTATGAATGAAGTTACAAAGCCGAAAGTTCCCTATAGCTATATCTATTTTAAGCTCTATGGAACAAGAGATAATGAACGGAATCCTATCCTAGCCTTCACACACCTTGATACCAAAGTAATCAAGTGCGAAATTACAAGGGAGAAAAGATTAAAAAGAATCAAACAAAGAACTCTATCTCTAAGCTTTTCGAAGGTGTGAATGTGATGAAATAATTGGCATGTCTTCAAATAAACCTTCCAAGCTTATTTATAGTCTTCAAATACTTGAAGGCTACTCCAATAACAGCCTTGGGGCTGGTCTTGCACGTGGAGGAAGTGTAGGGAGAGTGGGTGAATTTGTTTCCACAATTCTAGCTCCCACTTCCTATTTTGTAGCAACCGAGTTGTTTAATCCTCAAGCCATGCTTCCACGCCTTGTACTCCTTTGCTTTATCATCCTTGTACTTCTTCTATAACTCAGCAACAACCTTTGACAAAGTCTCCATACGTGTTGTTGTTGTTTGCCAAAGTTACGAATTAATACATAAAATGTATTAATTCTTTTCTTCCAATTTCCACACGTGTCTAGCTCCTTCTTTGATGCTATTGCACCCTGAAATATAACCATAAACCATAGACTATACAGACCATATTAGCACGTTAGTCCATTAAATAACAAACAAGAAATATACAACTATATAATTTTCAGTCCAGGAAATCATCTGCGATATCACCTGCAGATTACACTAACAATCTCCCCCTTAGTTGGATATTTCTTTCCAAACTCAATGTGCTGCTGTCCTGTAGGATTAGTCTATATACAAATGTACAGAGCATAGAACATAGAATAATATCTCCACAAAAATTAACTCCCCCTTAATCAAGGAGCTAATCCTAAACAATGATTTATCATAATAAACTAATTTATTTCAAACTTTAAAAAGTTTTCGAAATAAACTAAGTAACCATTAAAAACCATAACCATTGTAGCAAATATCATCCAAAAACTAGCAAAAAAACAACCTAGCAGATTAAGTTATTAACAAACCAACTAAAGTGTTTTAGCAAATATAAACAAAATAAAAGTAAATTGTTTAGAGAACCACCACCATCACCAAAATAAAAACATTGTTTGTAGGATCACCACAAAAACAGTCACCCATATGATAGCGGCAACATCAACCTTCAGGTTTGTCAACCTTCAGGTTCAGTTTTCTTCTTCTTCAAACTCCTCTTCTTCCTCCTGATCTCCTTCCCTATCACTTCCACCATCACTTGGGCCAAGATCGGTGGTAGCACAGCAGAGCACCGGCCTCCGTGAAGTTCCAACAGCCAGCGAGATCCTCCCCTGTTTGGGAAGAAATTTCATCAATAAAAGCATCTATTACTCGCTTAAGCTTAGCCCATCCCTCGGCAAGTTCTCCTATTGCACTTGACTGCTTGTGCAGGAAGATGAGAACTGTAGCCTTTGGGATTGATGGTCCAGAGTTGCCCAAAAGATTTATCATGTTGTTCGAGAATACTTGCGGCATCGGTTCTGCAAAAGTATGAGGGGCAACACTGGGAAGCACTTGGGGTATCACGTGAGATAGCACTGGGAGGAGCTGGGGTTGTTTCATCGATTTGTTCCAAGGAAGATCTTTTGTATACCTTTTACCCTTTTTTCATTGTTGATCAATGGTATAGTACTCGGGTTCGAGTGGTAAAAACATCAGAGGCTTCAATGGGCAAGGATTGAAATACCAAAACTTTGAAGATTAGAGAAGGATAGGGGAAAAAGCTAATGTTCACTTCCTTTTTTCTATCCCATGAAGTTAAGTGTTTAAACACTAATCTTCCAAAGTTAATCCTTAAATTTTTACCCAATCTATACAACACATTCGCATGCTCCAATGTCACAATAGGTTCATTAGTTGTAGGAAGCCAATTGAAGATGCACAGTTTGTGTAGTACAGAATAGAGAGAAGATAATCTAGAAGCATGAAGTTTCTCTTTCAAAGGCCAAGACTGCAGTTTGTTGTGAGTGAGCAATTTTACCATTTCATCTCTATTGACCCTAATGCTCTCATCATCTACATTAGGGAGGCCTAAAACTTTGTTGATTAGGGCTGGAGTAAAAGAATAGGCTCTTCCCCTAACAAACACTTTTCCATATTTAGCAGACCCTTCATCATCCAAGTGAGCATGCAAATTGGCAAAGAAATTGCGAATGACACTCTCAACAAAAACTGATGCATGATTATTAGCATTAATAAAATTCTGTCCTTTAAAAAGCTGAACCACTCCTTCCTTTTCCAATCGACCCTCATCAATGTGCTTCTCTTTTAAAATTCTCTTACTCGAGACTATTCAACCAAAGTTCCATATTTTCCTTTTTATAATATTCCAAAGTAAGAAAAGGTTTTGGAAAAGCTTTATCCTCTTCGGTTTGAGTAACCTCATCACCGAATTATCACTAGAGGAATGTTTAGGAACGAGAAGAGGGGCAAGTGTTACCTCGGATGATATCCTCTTCTTGCTAGCACTTACGGTAGCACTCACAGTTTTGCCCTTGGCCTTCTTTTTCTGATAATCAGAGAGAGTCTCCTCTTCATCACCATCTACCCAAGCATCAAATGAGTCCACAGAAGGCTCCTTTTCCTTGTTTGCTTCAAAGTTCTCGTCACTCACATGGGGTGAGGACACATCAATAGAGCTTTACGAGACTTCAAGCTGGATCAAGAGAGGTATTTGAAGTTGCCTTGGACACGATTGATCTAATGCGGTTGGAAGACCTCCTTTTGCGATTTGGGGAGACATCTTGGCAGTTGGGGCTTTCCTCTTCCTTTTTGGCTCGGCAGGGATGAGAGTCACTTTAGGAATGCCTTGATCAAACGAGGTAATGGGGCCAGAGGTAGGAACTATCGCCATTGTTGGTGGAGAAGAGCTTGGAGTGATCATTGGGGAAGTTTCCATGGCCACGCGAGATGCCACGGATGGAGCAATGCTAGGTGAGATGTCCATTTGGTCCGTGTGGGAAGGTTCGGTACTAGCTTTGGATGGAGATGCCATGGAGATTTGAGAGAATTTTTGGAAAGAATTTTTGACCTAGAATTTTTGGGAGAGAAGAAGACGCTGCACCGAGGGTTTAAGAGAGAGAGATGGTAACGGATAGAGAGAGAAAATAGGAGAGTTAGAGATAAATTAGGAATTTAAGAGAGAGAGACGGTGAGGGAACAAAAAAATTAATTTGATTAGACACCCCATCCCACCTAAACTCCTAAAAACCCTCATCTTTAACCCTATCCACTCATTAACAATAAACCCTAACCACACAAAATTTTTAAAACCCCAACCAATCTTAAGGATAAAACACGGTTGAAAAATTTAAAATAAATGTGTTTTTTTTTTTAAGTAAAAACGTAAAAAACAAAAAAATAAGTAAACTAAATAATTTGTAACTAAACCAAAACAATATATGCACAAATAAAAATAAATATTGGTTAGTTACTTAATTAAGTTTACCAAAAATAAAGGAAACTTGTTGAAGACGTTTTCAAAATCGTAAACTCTTTAATTAAAAAGACTTTCAGATTTTGAGAAATTAATCAACAATATTTCAAAAAAAAAAAAACTATTATAGCACACACTAATGTGTTAAGGCAATGATGGCAACACGTAGGATAACACATATGATATAAAACCCCTTGATAAATAATTTTCAGTTTCAAACACTTGAGGCATAATAAGCTTAGCCTTTTTAGACACTTCAGGCATAACAAGCTGAGCATTTTTCATGCACTTTAGGCATTATATGCCTATATATATATTTTTAAGTACATTGCTTGTTAAACACGTCTCAATACACTTCTTTAAACAAGAAAGCATCGTAGTAACGAGCTCCGTGCTTCAAGTTATATTTCAAGTGTAGAGACCAAGTGATCTATGCCTTTCAAGTAGGGTACACTGTAGTGGCGAACTCCATGTCCCTAATACTTAGCATACATCACCTCATATATTCTCATTGGCAAGAGTACATCGTTGCAGCGAACACCGTGCCCCGAGCTCGAGAGATTAGTATGGATAAATGTCTTTGTCTTTTATTTATCAAAAAGAAAATATTAGTGACTTTGTCACTTTAAGCATATGAAGGGGAATGATATCAGACGTGCTAACCTAAATAATAACCTACCATAACAAAAAGGTCAGCATGTGCCACAGTTAGAACTAAGCTAACCAGATTAAACAAATAATAAAGCATTTTTTTAAGTAAATAACCAAAGGAAAAATACACTAATATACAAGTGTTACCCTAAGTGATAACATCACCTGGGGTAGCACAGACGAACAGACACAGAGATTACAAAGACCAAGAGATCTTTTCAAACTAGAAAATCTCTCGTGGTCTAAGGCCTTGGTAAAGATGTCAGCCAGTTGATACTTAGTATCAATATGATCAATGTTAATTAGGCCTTTATCTACCATATCTCTAAGAAAATGATGACGTATGTCAATGTGTTTGGTACGAAAATGTTGAACTGGGGTTTTGAAATGTTGATAGCACTCAGGTTATCACAGTACATAGTCAAAGAATTACTCTCTAGGCCATAGTCATCTAACATATGTTTTAGCCAAATAAGTTGTGAACAACAACTACCAGCTGTAACATACTCGGACTTCAGCTTTGTGGAGAGAGAAACACAATTTTGTTTACGACTATACCATGAAACTAAATTGTTGCCCAAGTAAAAACACCCCCCACTAGTACTCTTCCTATCATCCATATCCCCCGCCCAATTCGAGTCACTAAAGCCAACCAAATTTGTATTAGTATCCTTACTAAACCAAATCCCTAATTCACTTGTTCCTGAAACATATTTAATTATCTTTTGACGTAATTAAGGTGAGAGACTTTAGGATTGGCTTGATAACGTGCACAAACACACACGCTGAACATGATATCAGGACGACTAGAAGTGAGATAGAGAAGGCTACCTATCATAGAACGATAAAGAGTAGGATCAACATCCTCACCTACTTGGTCTCTTCCGAGTTTGAGAGAAGAACACATAGGGATTTTTGAACTTTTTGCTCCTTCCAACCCAAACCTTTTTACTAGGCTCTTTGCATACTTGCTTTGTGAAATGAATATTCCTTCATTTGATTGTTTCACCTGTAAGCCTAGAAAAAATGTTAACTCTCCAATCATGCTCATTTCAAATGTTGATGTCATAGCCTCTACAAAATCTTTTAAACACGTTTGAGAAGTAGAGCCATAGACTATGTCATCAACATAGATTTGAACAATGACTATTTCTTTGCCATGCCTTAGGATAAATAAGGTCCTATCTGCTTCACCTCTTGTAAATCCATATTCAAGTAAAAAAGAGGTTAAGCGACCATACCATGCACGTGGAGCTTGTTTCAAGCCATATAAGGCTTTATCAAGTCTATATACATGATTTGGTAGATGAGGATCTTCAAATCCTTTTGGTTGTTCAACAAAAACTTCTTCTTTTAAATAACCATTTAAAAAGGCAGCTTTAACATCCATTTGAAACAAAGTAATTTTTAGAAAACAAGCTATAGCCAAGAGGAGTCTTATAGATTCTATTCTAGCAACGGGAGCAAAGGTCTCATCAAAGTCAACACCTTCAATTTGGGTGTAACCTTGTGCTACGAGACGAGCTTTGTTCCTAACAATATTTCCTTGCTCATCTGATTTATTTTTGAAAATCCATTTAGTACCAATAACATTTGTATTACTAGGACGTGGTACCAAACACCAAACTTCATTACGAGCAAATTGGTCAAGTTCCTCTTGCATGGCATGTATTCAAAAATTATCTTTTAAAGCTTCAGAAATATTTTTGGGTTCTAAAGAAGAGACAAAACAGGAATATTTTACCTTGTGGTATGTGATGGACATGCACACATACCTTGCCATTTCACGGTCACTAAAATGTCCTTTGTTCCTTGTTCGTACCCCTTCACTTGCTTCTCCAATAATTTGAGAGGAAGGATGATCTCTTCGATCCTAGCCGGTGGATCCCTTCTCAAATCTTCATGCACATGAGCATCATCATCCGACCTGTTCATCCTTTTCGATTCTTGGATTGGTCTTGGGTGATCTAGGAGATGCTATCCCTTGATGGCAACACTTGGGCGGCACACAGGGTATCACTTACTTGATTTTGATTCTCCAGTTCTTCCAAAGAATATTAATGGAGATTCTGTACTCCATCACCTGTAACACTTGCTAAATCATCAAAAACAACGTTAATTGATTCCGAATGGTTTTTAACCTAAGGTTATAAACCCTATATGCTCGACGTCCCGAGCATACCCAAGAAATATAGCCTTATCACTTTTAGAGTCAAATTTAGCTAAGTAATCCCGATCATTTAGAACATAACACACACACCCAAATGTATGAAAATAATGAACCTTTGGTATCCTACCATTCAAAATTTCATAAGGTGTCATTCTAGTACCAGGTCTTAGAAAAACCCTATTGGCCGTGTGGCACGCTGTGTTTAAGGCCTCGGCTCAAAATCTCTTTGAAATTCTTTTTGAAAACAACATCACACGTGCCATCTCAAGTAAGGTCCTATTTTTCCTTTCAGCAACCCCATTTTGTTGAGGTGTTTTAGGAGCATAAAACTCATGTTTAATTCCTTTTAATTCACAAAAAGTAAAGAACAATGAATTATCAAACTCCGTTCCATGATCAGACCTTATTCGCATGATAAGAGCAGAAAACATGTTTTTGATTTTAGCATGTAAGACTTTAAACTTTTCAAAAGTTTCGATTTTTCTTTCAAAAAATATACCCAAGTAAATCTAGAAAAATCATCAACTATTACAAAAGTATATTTCTTACCTCCTAAACTGTCTACCTCAACTGGACCCATTAAATCCATATGCATTAATTGAAAACAGTGCGTTGTCCCAGAATACTCCTCATTATGTTGGGTAGTACTATGGGTAGCACGTGTTTGTTTACCCTTTAGACAATCTTCACATATGATTTTCGTACTTATGTCCAGACTAGGTATACCTCTTATAGCTTCAAAGATTTATGAGTTTTACAATGTTACGAAAATGGACATGACCCAACTTTTGATGCCATAAGGTAGCATCATCAACCCTCACGAGAATGACACACTTGTTTATCCTCAACAAGATAGCAGTTATTACTAGACCTAGTACCACTCATAACACGCTTATTGGGTACAATCAAAAACTTCACAAGTGTTTTTATTGAATTTTACTTCAAGGTTGTCATCACAAAATTGGCTAATACTAATTAAATTAGTTACCGACCCATCAACATGCAAAATATTTTTCAAAGCAGAAATCCAGGTACATTCAATACACCTTTTCCTACTATATTACTCTTGCCACCACCACCATATGTTACACTACCACCTTGAATAGGTTCATATTCCTTTAAAAATATTTTTGTTCCAGTCATATGACGAGAACAACCACTATCAAAATACCATGAACCTTCAACATTAGTTTTTAGGGCAGTGCATACAACATCACATATCGATTAGACTTAGGTTTCCACACTTTTCTACTTTGATAATTTTTCTTCGATCGACAGTGATATCTCGACATGCTAGGTAGCACTTCGTATCACACAGAACTGGACTGTTTCTTTAAGAGAGTTTTACAATCATTTTTCAAATGTCCAAGAGAGTAACAAAGAGTTACATATTTTTACCTTGTCGGAAGACTTATCGAAGATATAAGTTCAACATGATCTCTTTCTTTAACAAAAATTAACTTATCTTCTGTATTAGACAAAGTAGAAGTAATAGCATTCAAAGACTCTTGAAAACCCATACCTGCCTTGAGTGGTTTAGACAACCCAAGAATTGCATCTAACTTGGTAGAACTCGTGTTGAGTTTCTTGAATGTTGTCTCGGAAAGAGTAAGCTTGCTCTTGACTTTGTCCAGCCTCCACATCCTTCTTTGTGAGTTGAACTTCCAATCTAGTCAAGCCATCAGTTAGATCTTGAACCTCTTTGGATAGTGAGATCACCTTCTTGTTCTCTTTCTTCCATTCATCCACCAATTCTTTGCAAAGGTTCTTAAGACCCCAAATGAGTTCATCCTTGCCGAACTCCTTCTCATCTTGTGAACAACTCCGCATCCATGTTAACAGAACCCACAAAACAAACAAAGATTTATCAAATTTAAATTTGTATACCCGTTGGATGATATCTCGTGCTATCCCATTTTGGATATCACCCGGTATCACCGACAATCCGAGTCACGCTTTGTGACCACCATTGCCGTTTGATCCGAATCTTCGATTGATTGGTCTCCTCATCCTCATTGTCACCGAGAGAAACCCATAGGTTCTTTCCCATCTTCCTTAGAGTGTTAGCACACTCATTTGAGTAATGACCCCATCCAGGGCAAGCATAACATTGGATTGATTCAAGGTATTTTGGATCAGATCTGGATTGATCTGATGATGCTCTCCTTATGGGACCACCTTTCTGAGTAGATGGAAATGTCCTCTTGGGCATTGAACTGTACACCTTGGCTTGTTGCTCTTTAGCCTTTACCTGCACATTTTCTTTGTTAAATTTTCTCACCATTGAGTTATATTTCCTAGTAAGTAAGGCAACACTGGCATCTTCACCTAATTCCTCAAAAATTTCGTCATCCTCATTAGTTGAACCACTAGAGGATTGAACTTTTAAAGCAACACTCTTGCCTTTAGAAGCTTCACTTTGCTCAGCAAGGTTTGACTCAAAATTTTTTAAGATGCTCATTAAGGAATTGATGTTCATAGTAGAAAGATTGTGAGCCTCTTCTATAGATGAAACCTTAATATTAAAACGCTCAGGGAGAGTTCTAATAGCCTTTGAAACCAATTGTTTGTTTGTAAAAGGTTCACCTAAAAGTTGACATTCATTAGCAATGTCAAACAATTTTTCAAAATAAGAGGAAATGGTATCACTTTCACCCATTCTCAACCTTTCAAATTTGTCAGTAAGACCTCTAAGTTTGTTTTCACGCACACTAGAATCACCTTCACAAAACCTTTGTAAAATATCCCAAGCTTCTTGAGCTGTGGAACTATTTTGAACAAGTTTAAAAATATGCATGTCAACCCACTCAAAGATAGCATTAAGAGCTTTCTCATTATAGTTAGCCAGGTGATCTCTTCATTAGTCCACTCACCTTCGTATTTAACTCGAACATCACCATCCTCATCGGGAGGTAATAGTGGAAGAGAGTACCCATGAACTATAGATCGCCATGCTCGAAGATCAATTGATTTGATATGCGAGCGAAGGCGAATTTTCCAATATGCATAATTCGAACCATCTAAAACAGGAAGACGTTTTTGGTTTGGATTTGCAGGATCAAAAGCCATAACAAAAAGGACCAAACACTTTGTATCGTCAAGTGAGAGGCTCTGATACCAATTGAAATTGTCACGGCCTGAATCACAAGTGATATCCAAGGTGATAACAGCACCAACGATAGTACTTGGGATGGCACACACACACACTTCGAAAATAAAACAATTTTGTAAAAGAGTTTGCAGCGGAATAAAAACACCAAAATTATTTTTCTCAAGTTATATAAATATAACTTGAGAGTGCCTCTTAGGCAAGACTTTATAATCACTATGAATGAAGTTACAAAGCCGAAAGTTCCCTATAGCTATATCTATTTTAAGCTCTATGGAACAAGAGATAAAGAACGAAATCCTATCCTAGCCTTCACACACCTTGATACCAAAGTAATCAAGTGCGAAATTACAAGGGAGAAAGGATTAAAAAGAACCAAACAAAGAACTCTATCTCTAAGCTTTTCGAAGGTGTGAATGTGATGAAATAATTGGCATGTCTTCAAATAAACCTTTCAAGCTTATTTATAGTCTTCAAATACTTGAAGGCTACTCCAATAACAGCCTTGGGGCTGGTCTTGCACGTGGAGGAAGTGTAGGGAGAGTGGGTGAATTTGTTTCCACAATTCTAGCTCCCACTTCCTATTTTGTAGCAACCGAGTTGTTTAATCCTCAAGCCATGCTTCCACGCCTTGTACTCCTTTGCTTTATCATCCTTGTACTTCTTCTATAACTCAGCAACAACCTTTGACAAAGTCTCCATACGTGTTGTTGTTGTTTGCCAAAGTTACGAATTAATACATAAAATGTATTAATTCTTTTCTTCCAATTTCCACACGTGTCTAGCTCCTTCTTTGATGCTATTGCACCCTGAAATATAACCATAAACCATAGACTATACAGACCATATTAGAACGTTAGTCCATTAAATAACAAACAAGAAATATACAACTATATAATTTTCAGTCCAGGAAATCATCTGCGATATCACCTGGACTTTTGGGAAATCATCTGCGATATCACCTGCAGATTACACTAACAGCCTGTCCATGTTCCGAGCAATGACTTAAGGGCTAGCCTCACCAGGAATAGGGAGCAGGAAGCTCAATCGGATTTGAGGACGCATTTAGAGGCTAATAGAAGCCGACGCGGTTCCCCTGCACGGACACAAAGATCAGGATCCCATAGGGACAGGAATGGGCGCAGGTCGCCTATCAGAGACGAGAGGCGCAGGTCGCCACTCGAGGGTAATAGGCGCAGGTCGCCTACCAGAGATGATAGGCGCAGGTCGCCACAAAGGAATGACAGGCAATGATCTCCAGTTCGATCAGAGCGGGCTCATTCTCACAGAGACAGGAGGAGTAGGCAGGTAACTCCCCCCAGAAGCGAAGGTCAGAGGTCGAATGTTGTTCCCCCTGCAGGAGATGAAAGACCCGACGCTAGAGAGTGGTTGTTGATGAAAAAGATATTCGAACAATGGGAGGAGGAAAAGAAAAAGGAGATTGGAAAGGTCGAACGAATTGACTTTGCTCTTCGACCTCTATCCAAGGAAATCAGAGATAGTCGACCTCCTCCTACTTTCAGATTGCCTCTTCTGGAGAAGTATTCGGGGTCGACCAATGCAAAGAGTCATATAGCACATCTGGAAGCCACAATGTGTTTTGTCGCCAATGAGGATGACAATATGTGCAAAGCTCTCCTAAGCACACTCACTGGGGCAGTCTTAACTTGGTTCAATGGTTTAGTCGCTGGTAGCATCACCACTTGGACATGCTTCAGGACATAGTTCCTAGATCGCTTCTCGACTGCTGGAGCTCGGAAAATGACTGTCACTGATCTGAACAACTTGGTACAGGCCAAAAATGAAAGTTCGATGAGCTACTTCACCAAGTTCAAGGAAATGGTTGATAAGATAGAGGAGGACCTCACTTTTCCTCGGCAAACATGGATTATGAACTCACATTTCGTACAGTCGAAACTCGACAAGAATTGTTCGAAAAAGTGTATAACGTGGCACTTGCTGAGGAAAGGAAAGAAAAGAAAAATGGGAAAAGCCCCAAAGTGGAGGTCGCCGATGACAAGAAAGACTCCAACAAGAATGGAGGAAATAATAAGAATGGAAAAAACAGGACTAGGGCCACAGAGAAGGTACCTGAGGTTTTCACTCCCCTTACGGTGAGTCGAACAGAAATCATGAATGCCGTCGAGTTGGCACCACTTGCCCCAATGAACCCATGCAACAAGTTCAGAAGGGACAACAGCAAATACTGTGATTACCACAAGGACACGGGTCATCTCACGGAGGATTGTTTAGGCTTGAAGCGTATTATCCAAAGAATGGTCGAGCAGGGAAGACTCGACGCATATGTGAAGAGGCCTCAAGCTGGTGGAGGCGAGCAGCCTGCAGGTGGACAACAGGGACCGAGGCAACCTAGATTGAATCTGGGGGTCATTACAGAGCAAGCAAGTAACACTGCTATCAAGCACAAGATCTTTCAACTAAGTAAAGCCCCACATGTGCCTCCCAGAAGAAATGTCAGAGATGAGGCCATCAGCTTCTACCCCCCATGAACTGGCAACAAATATGGCAGCTAGGGAGCAAGTTCTCGTCATCCCAGGTCTCATAGACGGATGTACGACGAGCAGACTCCTAGTCGACACGGGGGCCTGCAAGGATATCTTGTTCTACAAGACTTTCAAAGAAATGGGTCTTAATGATGAACAGCTTGAAAGGTATGATGGAAGGTTGGAGGGCTTCACCAACCATCGAGTTGATGCTAAAGGCCAGATAGAACTCGACGTCGACCTAGGCCAGCACCCTTACAGGGTCGTATCAAAGGTACAATTTATAGTGATAGATGTGAACAGTGACTATGCTGCTATCCTTGGTATTCCTGGTCAGGTCACACTTGGAATGGTGGCATCAATACCTCATCAGCGAGTCAAATTCCCCACACCTGTCGGGGTAGGCTGCGTACAAGGCACAGCTCGAGCCTACCTGGACCATGTTCTTCGGGAAAGAAAGAAGAGGGAGTTAGAAATTGAGACTGCAGATGGTTACTGGAAGCTGTCCCAGTCGGTCACCAAAACTACTCGACTGTCAACAATCACCAATGTGGAGGAGTCGACCTATCGCTCAAATGACGAGGTCATGATTGAGTCGACACGTCACTCTGAAACCACAGAAGTCGATCCAGATGTAGTTATGGTCGATCAAGTCCTCATAGGCAACCTATGCCTCCAGATCGACAATAACTCGGGGGCCACCACCACCACCAGCGAGGTTGCAGATAAACTTGACGATATGATAGCTGAAGAAGCTCCACATTTGGGGGCCGAGGAGAGACACAGGGTCAGAGAGATAATCATTGAGACTCTGCAATTCAGGGATGGACCAGAGCTAGAGGCTGTGGACGAGCTAGAGTCAATAATCACCAACCCTTCTTACCCCGACCAAAAAATTCAAATTGGAAAGCAGCTATCTGTTGAGGAGCGAGCAGAAATCATTGAGCTACTCAAGGAGAGTAATGACGTCTTCGCATGGAGGGTAGAGGACATGAGGGGAATCAAGGAAGAGGTCGCCATTCACAGACTTGAAGTTAACCCGACCATAAAGCCTAGACCCCAAAAGTTGAGAAGTTTTGCTCGCGACAAGGAAGAGGCTATAAAAACTGAGGTACAAGAAGCTAATATGGGTCGCATAGTTGGCGTCTCTGATAAGAAGAAAGCTAAAAAAGCTCATGGAGCTGCTAACGCTCGAGCTCATAGGCAGAGAGAGGCTGCAGTAAGGACCAGCTTGCTGTCAAAGGATAACATTGGGATGGTGCCAATGGAGGGGGTTGAAGAAGATGACCTTCTGCAAAGTGGTACCCAGTCTATGGATGCTACTGATGGAGGTGACGAGTCCACCAGGTCGGCCAGAGCAAGCCTTAGCTCCGACCCAATCCAAGAGGTTGATGCGGCGACCTCAGGAGCTGATATGGTCGGGGTAAGTCCTCCAAACGTTGTGCTTGTTGAAGATGACATCATGGAGGTAGATGCTGATGACGAACCTCTGAATACGAGGAAGAGGCTGCGCTCTGAAAAAGGGAAATCAGTGTCTTCAAGCCAGATGCATCCACCAACCTCTCCTCCTCCCACCAACCTCTGAATACGAGGAAGAGGCTGCGCTCTGAAAAAGGGAAATCAGTGTCTTCAAGCCAGATGCCTCCATCAGTGTCTTCAAGTCCTCATAGGCAACCTATGCCTCCAGATCGACAATAACTCGGGGGCCACCACCACCACCAGCGAGGTTGCAGATAAACTTGACGATATGATAGCTGAAGAAGCTCCACATTTGGGGGCCGGGGAGAGACACAGGGTCAGAGAGATAATCATTGAGACTCTGCAATTCAGGGATGGACCAGAGCTAGAGGTTGTGGACGAGCTAGAGTCAATAATCACCAACCCTTCTTACCCCGACCAAAAAATTCAAATTGGAAAGCAGCTATCTGTTGAGGAGCGAGCAGAAATCATTGAGCTACTCAAGGAGAGTAATGACGTCTTCGCATGGAGAGTAGAGGACATGAGGGGAATCAAGGAAGAGGTCGCCGTTCACAGACTTGAAGTTAACCCGACCATAAAGCCTAGACCCCAAAAGTTGAGAAGTTTTGCTCGCGACAAGGAAGAGGCTATAAAAACTGAGGTACAAAAACTTTTGAGTGCAGGGATAATCAAGGAGGCCACTCACACAACGTGGTTGGCCAACGTGGTCATGGTGAAGAAATCAAATGGCAAATGGCGGATGTGTGTCGACTTCACCACTCTCAACCTTGCTTGCCCTAAGGACAGCTATCCTCTTCCTAGAATTGACAAGCTAGTCGATTCCATTCTTTGGTCGCTCGACCCTCGGTTTCCTCGGCGCTTACTCGTGGGTACCACCAGATTAAGATGCATGAGGACGACATAGTCAAGACGGCATTTCAAGCGGCTGGAGGCATCTACTGCTACAACATGATGCCATTTGGTTTGAAGAATGCGGGTGCAACCTATCAGAGAATGGTGAACAAGGTCTTGCTTCTCAAATTGGCTGAAATATGGAGGCTTACGTCGACGATATGGTCATCAAAACTAAGGTCGGACGTCACGTAGTCGACCTAAAAGAAACATTCGCCAATTTGCGAGCAAACGACATGAAGCTCAATCCCAGCAAGTGTGTCTTTGGAGTTGCAGCTGGAAAGTTCCTTGGATTCATGGTGTCCCAAAGAGGTATAGAGGCTAACCCGGAAAAGATCAAGGCTCTAGTCGAGATGAAGGAGCCTACAAGTATAAAAGAGATGCGGCGACTCGATGGCGGGGTGGCGGCCACTAGGTCGCTTTATATCCAAGTCGGCTGAAAGGTCTCTCCCCTTCTTCAAATCATTGAGGGGGACGAAAAACTTTGAGTGGACGGCCGAATGTCATTCGTCGTTCCAACAACTCAAAGAATACCTTGCTACTCCTCCACTATTGAGCAGCCCGACTACTGGTGAGACCTTGTTTGTGTATCTGTCTGTGGGAGACAAATCAGTTGCAGCGGTCTTGATTAGAGAAGAGGAAGGGCTTCAAAAGCCAGTATACTACATCAGCAAAGCCTTATTAGATGTGGAGAGCAGATACTACAATGCTGACACTACAAGAAAAGGGGCTATTTACGGCGCTCATTTACGGCGGTGGACACGCGTCCGCCGTATATATCATATATATACGGCGGTTATGTATACCGCCGTATATAAGTAATATATACGGCGGTCTAGACCGCCGTAAATAAGTAAATACGTATATTTGACATGGAGGCGTACGAGATCGAAGTTATATACGGCGGTGGATACATTCAACATTAATTGTGTTAATATGTAGATTGTAAATATTGATTGCATTTGTGTATTTTTTGTTATATTGTGTGTGTACAGGTTGAATTTGGTTTTTGTGAACGTATTTTTGGGGAAAATGAATTATACAAAGCTGGGGAAAAAAAAAATAGGATTATTTACGGCGGTGACTAAATCCGCCGTATAAACCAAGGGACGACTCGTGCCCAAAGGGGGACGAGAGGGAACCAAGAGGGAGTGTAAATGGGACGACTCGTGCCATGTCGACGAGTCGTCCCTATTTAGTTATTTACGGCGGATATAGTGACCGCCGTATAAAAGTCCCACGGACGACTCGTTTGGACGAGGAACCCGCGGGGGTAGAACAGGACGACTCGTCACGGAGTGGACGACTCGTCTCTTATTTACGGCGGTTACACATTCCGCCGTATAAAGATCACTCAAATACGCCATTTTATACGTATGTATTCCATTTATATACGGCGGTGGTATATCCGCCGTATATAGTATATACGGCGGTTGTCCCGCCGTATATAGTATATACGGCGATGATTTATACGGGGATCTATTTACGGCGGCTAGTCCGCCGTAAATACTATATACGGCGGGGCGCGTATTATTTACGGCGGATTTTAACCGCCGTAAATAAGCCTGTTTCTTGTAGTGTGAGAAGGTCGCTTATGCCCTAGTCGTGGCTTCAAGGAAGCTGCGAGCTTATTTTTTGGCTCACCCAATTGTGGTTCTTACAAATGCCCCCCCAAGGAAAATTCTTCACAAGCCGGAGAGTTCAGGTCGACTGCTCAATTGGTCAATTGCCCTTACTGAATTTGACATTGAGTATCGACCTCGAAAGGCGCTGAAGGCTCAAGCTCTAGCAGATTTCTTGGTCGAGCTTACGTTCACCAAGGAAGACAGCGAACAGCGAGCTCCAAAAGAGAAAACTAAGGGGAAAGAGCCAGAGTCCCAGGTCGCCACCAGTCTACCCGACGATTGTTGGAAGGTCTATTCAGATGGGTCAGCGACCAAGAATAGCAGTGGAGCTGGGATAGTGCTAATTGAACCAGAATCTGGGACAGTATACGAGGAATCATTAAGGTTTAAGTTCAATGCTTCAAACAACCAGGCTGAATACGAAGCTTTGATTGCTGCTATAGAATACGCCAAGTGTTTTGGAGCGACTAAGATCATGGCTTATTGTGATTCACAACTGATAGTCAACCAGGTCAGAGGCGAGTACGAGGTGCTTAGTTCCATTTTGATCAAATACTGCGACCTGGTGAAGGAGCTGATAAAGGATTTGGAATTTTGGGAAATTCAGAGAATTGGTCGGGAAGACAACGAGCTAGCCGACCTCCTCTCGAAATTGGCCACTTCTGATGAGCCACATGAAGAGCCCATCTCCTTCCTCAACAATCCAGCTTATGAGAGGATAAAAATTCAATGTGTAGAAGATCCCTCGAGAAATTGGGCTTATGAGAAGTGTTGGATCGAAGAAATGAAGGCATACATAGAAAGTAGCGAGCTGCCTGAAGACGAGAAGAAGGCCCGAGCTATCAAAAAGAAAGCTCCAAGGTATGTCATTCAAGGAGGCGAGCTGTTCAGAAGGTCCTACACTCGACCATTGCTAAAGTGCATCCACCCTCAAGAGGTCGCCCTATTGATACATGAAGTACACAGTGGAATTTGTGGCGGACACCCGGGGGCCAGGACTCTTGCTGACAAGTTAATCACTTTGGGATACTACTGGCCGCACATGAGAGCTGATACTCACAACTTTGTTCAACAATGTGATCAATGTCAAAGGTTTGCCAACTTACCTCATATGCCTACCACCGAGCAGACACCAGTAATTGCAACTTGGCCATTTGATATGTGGGGTGTCGACTTGATTGGACCATTCCCTCCCGCCCGGGGAAATTGCAAGTATGTGATCGTCGCTATCGATTATTTCACAAAGTGGGTTGAAGCCAAGCCATTAGCTCGTATCACAGAGGAGAATGCCATCAACTTCATTCACGATTTCATTTGGTGTCGGTTTTGGTTTTCCTCGAGCCATAGTATCAGACAACGGACTGCAATTCTCAAGAGCTTTCGAAGCAGAGATGAACAGAGTGGGTATCAAGCATTGGCAATCTTCTGTCGCCTATCCTCAAGGAAATGGGCATGCTGAAGCAGCGAATAAACTTGTTCTATCTGCACTCAAGACAGGACTCGTAGGTCGACGTAATAACTGGTTGGACGAACTCCCCCTTGCTCTTTGGGCAGTTCGCACAACCACTCGGGGGCCTACGGGGGAAACCCCATTCGCTCTTACTTATGGATCAGAGGCCATGGCACCTGTCGAGCTCAGATTTCCTACTGCTAGAGTGACTTTCTTCAATCAGGAGCAGAATGATACCAACAGATTAATCGACTCGGACCTGATCGACGAGAAGCGAGATACAGCCTACCTTCGAATGGTCAACTACAAGCAGCGAACTAAAAGTTACCACGACAAGATGGTCAAGGCAAGGTCGTTCCAAGTGGGTGACTATGTACTAAGGAAGATCGAGGCAACAAGAAGGAGAACCTAACAGAATAAGCTATCTCCTAACTGGGAAGGTCCCTATGTGGTTACTCGAGTCGTCAAGGAAGGAACTTACATGATAGCTCATCCTGGGGGAGAAGAGTTGAAGCACCCTTGGCACGCCACTCACCTCATTAAGTATTACTTTTAGTTTTCAACTTACAAGTTTAAACCTGTTCTAGTTCCAGTTTCAAATTGATGTAAGCATGTTCCCTACTTGAATAAAAGCGCAGTTTATTCGATCAAGCATAGTGTTACACCAATCCCAACAAGCTCGACTTTTAGTCAGCTTCGTTCTAATTAGCTCGATTCTTAATCAGCTTTGTTTATTTAACAAGTCCGACTCTTAGTCGACTTCGTTCTAACAAACTCGACTCTTAGTCAGTCTGTTCTAATCAGCTCGATTCTTAATCAGCTTTGTTTATTTAACAAGTCCGACTCTTAGTCGACTTCGTTCTAACAAACTCGACTCTTAGTCAGTCTGTTCTAGTTTAGCTCGATTCTCAATCAGCTTCACTCCTTAAAACAAGTCCGACCTAGGGTCGACTTTGTTCAAATAAGCTCGACCCTTGGTCAGCTTCGATGAGATTAACAGGATCGACTCTTAGTCAACCTTGTTACCAAAGGCCACCAGTCTGAGGTCGACTGAACCTTTACAGGACAAGTCGACCTTATCCTCAGGATGGCTCGTTGCCCTACTATATCTAACTCGACACTTACTTCAAAAGCATACAACATGCAAGAAAGAGAAGTCAGCTACGATTAAATATAAGTAAGTCTCCCAAATCAGGCCAAGACTTAGGCAAATAAAGTTATGATGTCTCATGCCTCCCTAAAACCAGGGCCAAGGCATATGAATAATTACAGACATAAAAAGCAAAAAATTGTTTGTGACATGTTCTTTACATCATCCACATAAAAAGCGACCTAAGAGTTCTGGTTATCATTGGTAGTTTCCCCATTCACGTCGCCTTCTTGTTGCTGCGGGCTCAGGGGTTTACCCGACTCTGAGTATAATTGCTGATAAGGCTCTTCCTCCATAATGGCAAAGATCTTCAAGCTCCTGCAAAACAACATCAAAATTTCTCTCGGCAATTGGGGGAACTTCCCACTTTTCACAGCCATCCTCTCGGTCTTCCTGGGCTATGAAGGCCAAGTCGTTCTCAAGATAAGGAACAAGGGAGTGTCCACCACGAGCTGGCATGTCGTATTGGGCTTCAGAGAACCAACGAGCTAACTGCTCGAGGGTGACTTCAGCAGTTAGATCCACCATAGCCCGACGCGCCATGTGACGTTTACCCACCTCCAGGAAGTCCTGGGCCTTGTTGACAATGGCATTATAGAACTCATCTCCCTCCTTGAACTTCTCCACTGCTTCTGGGCCAGCCTTCTCCAGAGCTTCCTTCCATTTAGCTCGAGCTGAGTTGTGCTCCTCGTTAAGCTCTGTCAAAAAAGAATCTTTTTCTGCGAGAAGCTTGGTGATAGTGGCAAGCTCGACCTTTGTCTTCTCATGAGCAAGACGCTCAGCATCTCTTTCTGAAGTTACTTCTCCAATCTTGGCCTTGGCAGCTTCAAGATCCGCAAGAGCCTTCTTCTTCACCATATCCGCCGCTCGAAGGAATTATCGAGATCGTTGTATTTTTCCTTCATATCAGCCAGCTCCTGCGCCTTTTTGGCATAATCTTGAAGAGCTTGTCTCTCCCTCTCAATAGAGGCTCTCCAAGAACTTTTGACCTGCTCGACCATGGTGAGATTCTACATTTCAAAGAAACCAAAGAAGTGTTAGCTCGTAATTCAAGATGATCGAGTAAAAGAACAAACGACTAGAATGAAAGAGAAAGTGAAAAATTACCTCGCATTGAATCATTCCAGAACGAGAAGAGAATTCTTCAGGGGTAATCCCCTTATCAGCAAAATGAGCCAGGAGGTCGACATCTATTGCCCTCCTAACAACGACCTGGCCCAGGCTCATGTCTGGGTAGCGACGGCTTAAACTATTGACTCCTATGAGTGGAGGGACATCACTCAACCTCCTCATCTGGTCCTCCAGGGATTCTTTGGTGGGAGGAGGAGAGGTTGGTGGAGGCATCTGGCTTGAAGACACTGATTTCCCTTTTTCAGAGCGCAGCCTCTTCCTCGTATTCAGAGGTTCATCATCAGCATCTACCTCCATGATGTCATCTTCAACAAGCACAACGTTTGGAGGACTTACCCTGACCATATCAGCTTCTGAGGTCGCCGCATCAACCTCTTGGATTGGGTCGGAGCTAAGGCTTGCTCTGGCCGACCTGGTGGACTCGTCACCTCCATCAGTAGCATCCATAGACTGGGTACCACTTTGCAGAAGGTCATCTTCTTCAACCCCCTCCATTGGCACCATCCCAATGTTATCCTTTGACAGCAAGCTGGTCCTTACTGCAGCCTCTCTCTGCCTATGAGCTCGAGCGTTAGCAGCTCCATGAGCTTTTTTAGCTTTCTTCTTATCAGAGACGCCAACGATGCGACCCATATTAGCTTCTTGGTCGGGTGTTAGAACTGCAACAAAATCAAAATAGAAAAGTGTCAGATCGACATACGAGCAGAAGTTATATATACGAGCAAAAGTTCTATATACGAGCAAAAGTTCTATGTACGAGCTTATTATGAGCGATTTGACCATATTATACGCGAGTTAATAAGCTACGAGCTAATCATGGACGAGCTAATCATGGACGAGCTAATTATTCTACAGGCAGATCTCTACGTACGAGCAAGCTATGTACGAACTACGAGTCCAGCCTATGACCAGCTCATCCAAGACAAATTATTCATACATACAAGTATACCTATAAAAGGCAAAGAAAGAAAAGCTGAGCAGAGATATCTTACCACCAACATGCTCCCCATTGTCCTTGCAATAGTTTGCTGTCTTCCTACAACGTTGACATTTATCTCCAAATCTACCTAGAGAATGAGTAACCCAGTCAGGATATACTTGGCCTCTCAACACAGGAGTAAGGGGCTCCACCACTCCATCTCCAGACATCATTCCAGCCTGGATGAAATTATACTTAGTAGTGAGCAGACTCTCCCAGCTGATGGGCCTCCTGGCAACCAATCGACATAAGACCTTGTACAAGTTAAGATGCCAAGATGGCTCCCAATAATCCCTCTCATCCATGGTCTCTGTTTCATCGTTGGGCAACGGGAACTCCCATCCTAATATGCTCTACCACCACAAAATGGGAATTCCATCCGCTATGCTTGCTGGGAAGGTTAGTAAAAAGTTTGGGAGACTTGGGTTTAGAAGGAGTGATGATGCTCAGGTCCTCCCCACTATACTTAATACAGAAAAATTCCTTGAATACCCTCATACAAGGTTCATACCCGAGGAATCTACACACCATAGCGAAGCACACAAGGACCCTACAAGTATTGGCTCCGAGCTGAAGGGGTAGGGCATTGGCACATTCCAATAACTCGTTGATAAAGGGGTCAAGTGGCAACCTAAGGCCAGCCACAAACTGACCATAAAAGAAAGCTACCCTGGTGGCATCCCTGGTGAAGGTCGACCTAAATTGATTCATGAATTCCTTCTGGGTATAGATGGTCACTTGGTAGTCCTCTTTGCTGACTTCGCAAAATTCCCGAATCATGCTATACCTAGAGGGCAAATTTTTCTTTCCACGCAACGGACCAGAAGGAACATAACCTCTCTCATTCTTCCCAGGAACAACTGAATCGTCAAACGCGTCCACAATTCTGGGACCTGAAGAAGTCGAGGCAGCATTCCCTTCTCGAGTGGTCATATCTGTACAAGAAGAAGGAAAAATAGGGGAGTCAGTCCTACGATCACATTCAGTCGACCTACCTAAGGGCGACCTAGACTCCCCTGGAAAACCTATTCTGTTCCTAAGGAAGGAGGGTTTGTGGACATCCCTAACATAAAACAAGGTGATATGGTCGAGTAGTTCATGGAACAGATGAAAAGTGACGACATTTGAATCATCGACTACTAGGTTTTCAACATCCCCTACAATGGGTAAACCTATCTCACTAAAATTCAATTCCCACCTGGTCAAGACAGAAGTACATTCACTCAAAGACATCTCTCTCCACTCACCGTTCACGTTCTTATACACCCTACGGTTAACAGTGCAAAGAACCATACCATGCCCCTGGTTCGCTACTAAAGGTCCTAGCCATGGCGGAAGTAAAGACAGAACAGAAATTAAAGCCCTAAAGGAAGAATAGGAGAGAAATACCTTCGTAAATGTCGGAATAGGAAGCTGTTGCAGAAGACGGTGGCCCAATTTAACTCAACTGCTTCTTCGCTATTTTCGCCGGAGATTCTCAGAGTTTGAAGGCGATAGGAATTCGAATCTGAGGGGAATTCTGAGTATTTATATTTTCCTAAATTTGGAAAGGAAAAAGAAATTCAAAATTGATTTTCCAAAATTAAAATCCGAAGCGGTTTTCGAGAAGGACTCCCAAGCGTCAGAATAGCAATAATGAAAGGAAAACGGCGCTCGTTCCGATCTGACCGTTCATCGCCAACGTCCAGGATGGTGCCACGTCATCATTGTCGACCTACTTCAAAAACTAGCAGCGACCTGCGAGTAAAGTAATTCCCATCAAAGATCTTCTTAACTTCCAAGTCGACGAAGTCAACTCGAAAGTTGGGGGCCACTGAACATACCAAAAGTGTCGACTTGGGCCAAACAAATAAAGCCCACTCACTGACAACCTTGACGCCCACATTCTCAATGAAGCTAGCCCAATCAGAGCAGGGCCCAAAGCGCGTCTCAAGTATCCGTCGACAGAGTCCATGTCCGACCTTCCAGGTCCCGACTTGACTTAGTCCGACATCAATGATCCATATTACAATTCGGGTACGAACCATGCTCTACCCGTCAGTCAGGTCGACTATGCCTTAAATGGCGACCTCGACCTAATCCACAAGCGTCGACCTAGCAGGCGAATGTACGTGAAGTCAAACCTTTCCATAACCGATTCCCTACGAATCAGGAGCCGTTATAGGACACGTTCACATTACTTGTAACTGTCCCTAAAATCTCGGAGCTCATGTAGCACCACCAAAAATACAACGGTCATCTTCTATAAATACTTCATCACCACCAACGGTAAAAGGTAACTGCCATTTTGATTATTGGAATTCATTATTCAATACATTTTGAGCTATATACACCGTTATCTTACTCTCACGCTCGAGCGTTTTCGCCGGAGACACATCCGGCTAGTCGTGGATTCTGATTTCAGGTCAAGAAGCCAGGTGATTGGTCCTGCCACGTGGAGAATTACTGATAAGCACAATTCCTGCAGCATCAGTTATAAAGTGTTTTTTTATGGAGATAAATAAGTTTTCATATCTTTTTGATTAAAGATTAACTTAATCGACCAAAAAAGTAAAGCTCAACATATATAATATTATGTGAAAAGGGAGTATTAATTAATTTTTTTTTTATATGATGCAAACAATCTACAACAATCGATTAAATTTCTAAAATATTGACAAGTGACCCTTTCGAAAAACAAAGTTGCGAAGAGTGGATTGTTCATAGGCCTTCTTAAGTCGTCTTAAGTCAAGTCGTTTTGCCCGTCAACGATTGAAAAGTCGTTTTATTTTACGAGAGGATCGGGTGAAAATAGAGCTAGTGTTGCTAAAATTAAACACCTTGAAATAAATATAACAAAATTTAAACAAAAAAAGAAAAAACTATGACCTCAAACGGTCAAGTGCCTGACGAGCCACATTGAGGTTGGGTTCGACCCTAAGCGCATCCTCATAAGCCTTCCGAGCCTCCGCCTTCATTTCCTTCATCTCATAACACTCCCCCAACAAACAAAACGACCTCGCATTATCCTTCTTCAACCTCACCGATTCAACCAGGTCCTCAACCACCGAATCAACTCGCCCCCGTCTCTTCAACCCCACCTTAATCTCCGCCCTCTTAAACAACGCGTCACCTCTCTCCTCCCCGCTCAGCGACTTCGCCGCCAACGGCGACAGCGCCACATCAATCGCGTCGAGAGCGGAGGTCTTGAACCCTTGCAGGTCGAGAGCTAGGGCTAAAAGGATGTGAGCGGCGGCGTCCTTGGGATCGAGTTTGATGGATCGATCGGCTTCTTCGGCGGCGGATTTAGCTAGGGAAGCGGCGGAGGACCGGTCCTTGGCAGATCTGGCTTGGGCTAGGAGCTGAGCGCCGAGGATGAAGTGACGCTTGGCTTGGTAATTGGATTTGTTCCGGTAACGGAGCTTGGAGAGGTATTTTTGAGGAATGTTGTTCATCCATAGGAACATGAAGAGAGATACTAGAATTAGAACGGCCTGAAGTATGAGATCGGTGATCATCTTCCGATCGGTCGGCATCTTCAGACCGGAAATTGACTGGAAAAGTTCTCTGACATCTGGAATCGGAAACATGGCTGATTCAATTGGGGGTCGTCGGAGAGAGAACTTTGAAGAACGAAGAGCTGGTTTTATGACCGAGTAAAAGGTGAACAGAGAATGGCTGCGAAGTGTCGTTGGACTCATGTGCTTGTCTCAATTGAGTCGGGGGACTTTTATGCCTAAATTCTTTTTGGTACAAATTATTTCTCAATTTCAGGAAATATCCGATAAGTTCTTATTAAATAATAAATTATAATATACTTCTGTATACATATACAATATCTAAAATTTATGATACAACATATTCAATATTGCCGCCTACTACCACCACCGATTGATCACTGGTTGCTGGATTTCGTTTGCTGATTGCCAGATTTCGATCGATCACTGGTCGCTGGATTTCGTTTGCCGATTGCCAGATTTCGATCGCCAGTCGTCGAAAGCCGGTGCAGCCTACACCAACTGCCAACATCCATGAAGTATCATACACCTTTATTTGATTTAGTAGATTATAAAATAATTCAACACGAATAATACGTGCAAAAAAACATATCGGAAATTATGATTATTTTACAATAATTATTAGATATGACTACTCCCCTCGTCTAATAATTACTTCATTCGTGTCCGTCTCATAATATTTATTGTTTAAGTAGATAATTCTCCCTTTGTGATATCCAAAAAGGCACAAAATTGATCTATCACAGAAATTAAGGAGAGTGTATAATGAAATAAATTTTGTAAGTATGAAAAGTGATGTAGGAGAGAGAAAGTAGGGTAGGGAATAGTCAGTGGATAGTTATTGTGAGTATGTCAATTGGGTCTCACGAATAAAGAAGTATTAATAAGTTTTCATTTTAGGAGTGTGCCTTTTTAAATGTGACACAAAATGAAAAATTTTCGAATGGGCCGGAGTGAGTATTTATTACAAAATATTTATCACTTTACTATTGCCTAAAAAAAAGTTAACCATTAGAAAAGATTATCATTATTTACCAAGTACTATTCTTATTTATAATTATAAAAAGTCATTAGAAAAGTATTTTATTGCTTACATAAATAAATTGTGTAAGTGCATTATTTTAAGAGTTGTTTTATTTTATATTCTATACTTGTATTAGTTATATTAGTATTTATTAATATATGTATATTAAAAAAATTAAAACATTAAGATTTTAGGACAGAGACAGAATTAAGGAATTAATTTCACATCTAACCTCTTCTCATTTATCCTCTTTTCTTTTGTCAACTTATTTAAATGACCCCCTTTACTCTTAAATATTTGAAATGACCCCCTTTACTCTTAAATATTTGAAATGACTAATATAATATTTAAAAGGAGATAAAGAGATAAAATATAAGTATTTATTTTAGACAAAACTAAACCTTAAGAGCAATAACATTGTTCCTCAGGGATGGACAATGAAATTAACTTCACAATTTAATGTTCACCCTAGGAATGGCAATGAAGGCCGTTTGGGGGCAGTTATACATTGTATTACCTCCATTTTTCAGCGGGTAATCAATTTTTCATGTCATATTCATTTTCCACGGGTAGCAGTTAATCGGAAAATTCCCGCGGGAAATTAATCAAACTAATATTTTGTTTTAAATCACTTTAGCGATAAAAAAAAATTACAAAATTAACTTTGATAAAGGATAATTTGTCTACTTAAACTCATATAATATTTTGTTTTAAAGCACTTTAGCGATAAAAAAAACTCAAAAATTAACTTTGATAAAGGATAATTTTTCTACTTAAACTCATATAATCACATTCATAAGAGCTCAAAAAAAAATTCTTTATTTTGAAAACCCTAAAATATATAAAAAAAAAAAAAAAAAAAAAAAAAAAAGTGTTAGTCCATTTCGCGATAATTTTTGGACAATATAAAATGGGTACGAAATTTGGGTGTCTATAAGTACATTTTATATATGGATTTAACACATACTGGTAAAACAATTATGATGTTTATATCATGGGAAATACTTATATGAATAAGGGTAAAATTATATTACTAAAATAAGCAGTTCGGGTAACATTCAGTTCAGGTAATGGGGCGGGTAATGTTAATACCAAAATCAAACCGTTCCCCACTTTTTCATTTCGGTTATTCCTCATTACCCGTCCCATATCCGGTCAAACCAATTAATAACCGTCAACTTCGATTTGATTCAGTTCGGGTATCCACGGTTCGATTCAAAATTGTCCCTAGTTCACCCCCAAATGTTTGACCAAATATTAATATTAACCTTTGTTGCTATTATAATTAATAATGAAAAAAATGTAAGAAAATTGATGAACACCAACGTACGCTTGGCGGTAGTACAAATATTTTAACCAACAAAAGCAATTCTTCGGCCAAACTTTAAAAAAATAAAAATCTATCTATACTCCCTCCGTCCCGTCCGACTTAGGACGTTTTGTCATTTTGGGCATCCCACCTTGAAAGTGTGGTAGCATCACACTTAGCCAAGTCAAAAGGTTGACTTAATTATGTTTTGTTACTTTCTTTTATATTTTAATTATGTAAATATTTTTATTTATATTCACTAACCTATTAACCGAAAATCTACTGTGTGTTTAGTATTGTTTGGTTGTTTTATAGGACTCTCAAGGATAAGGATTAGAGATAGAGGAGATTGAGGATCAAGCTCTTCTTCAATGATTATCCTTACCCATTGACCGTGTTCTACTTAGCTATAAATACAAGACTCAAAGTCAGTTTATACACACGGAAATATACACTCTGAAAGGCTGAAGAAATATAGACTTGAGAGGAGTGTTTTTGTGAGAGAGTTCTCTTTGATTATTTTTGTAATTCTCTTATTGTTTCTTTGTAATCGGTTTTCAAAAGTGTTTTTAATAAGAGAAGTTTATTGTCTACAGCATATTGCTGTAGATAAGTGTTATTTCGTTGTCCATTTCTTTTTCTGTTTTAATATTCCGCTGCATTTCACTGCTGTGCTAGTGCTGGTGCGATAGCATCAGGACTCACATCAGTCCTCTGTGCACTTCCTAGCCGCTCCATTTCTTTCAATTGGTATCAGAGCTACACTCGACTCTACTGAGTGAGATCCAAGGAAGAGTGGTCATTATGGAAGGACACTTGAGTCAATACCGTCCCCCGGTTTTAGATGGAACTAACTATCCCATCTGGAAAGCTAAGATGCGTCTCTTCATCAAAGCAATTGATGAACGAGCATGGCTTAGTATTATTATTCCATGGTCCCCTCCTAAGGTTGAAATGACAAATAAAGAAGAAGATGGTGAAACCTCCGAAAAGGTGTATAGAATTAAACCTGAGGAAGAATGGACCACAGATGAGGTCACTAGTGCAAACTACAATTCCAAGGCTCTTGGTGCTATTTCAAGTCATGTGGATGAACACATGTTTAGACTTGTTTTAAACCAAAATATAGCAAAGAAAGCCTGGGATATTTTGCAAGCTCAATGTGAGGGTGATGATAGTGTCAAAGCCACTAGGTTGAGAATTCTCATGACCAAGTTTGAAAACTTGAGGATGAATGAGTACGAGGACATAAAAAGTTATTCTGCTAGAATAAGAGAAATTTCAAATGAATGTCTCTCACTTGGTGAGCCTATTTCAAATGCTAGACTAGTATGCAAAATGTTAAGGACTGTCACTGATAAGTTCAACATTAAAATAGCTGCCATTGAAGAAGCAAATGACACTGCAACCATGGCTCTAGATACTCTTGTGGGTAAGCTAACCATGTTTGAAATGAACATCTCTATTCAAAGAACAACATAAAGCCGAAAGTGTTGCTCTTGCTTACGCTCTTTCTAAAGCATCCTCAATTCCAAAAGAAATTGAGGAAATCTCAAATGAAATTGATATTTCAAACTTGGAAAATGAAGATGTTGCTCTTTTGACTAAAAAATTTACTTCTTTTCTTAAAAATAAAAGAGACAACAAATTTCCTTCTAAGAAACCAACTAATTTTGATAAATCAAAAGAGGATAATGAAAGTACTTTCAAGAAACCCACTAGTTTTTCTAAAAATAGATCTGACACAGTTCAGTGTAGGGCTGTAAAGGGTTTGGGCATTATGCAAATGAATGTGCCAATACTACGAAGAAAAAGGGGATGAGCCTAAGTGCTACCCTTAGTGATAGTGAGGACGAAGATGAATCGCTAAACTTAGCAATTATGGAAATCTCGCCTCCAAATCATGAACATCAATACTGATGTAGCTTGAGATGTTATCACATCTACTATCACATCTTCGAATCTTTTATAAACTGTTATACCTCTTATTTGAAGCAGTACGAAAATGAAGAAGACGATAATGAAAACTATAACGAGCTACTTGGATGCCTATCTTTGAACTATATGCCGATTGGGAAAAGCGTGTTGAAAAGATTCTTTGTCTTTGAAAAGGTAGCGAAAAACTCTCTTGAATTATCTAAAGTTAAAGATGGCCGACAAATGTATCCATTGAAAATGATAAACAAAAAGATTCTATAGCCAAACTTGAAGTCATGCTCACTAAACGTGACATTGAGCTTGAGAAAACAAAACCGAACTCACAGAGGCCAAGAAAACTTTTGAAAAACGAGAATACTTTGGAAAGGCAACTCTTGATGAGATTCTCAAAGTGAGCAAGTTTTCAAAAACAGGTCTTGGTTTTGAATCGAATTTTTTGAAAGAGGGAGAAAGTAGTTCCTCAAAACCTAAAACCTTTTATAATCAAAAATCATCAACCAAAAGGAAAAGATTTGTGTGCCATTACTGCTTCTTACCAGGTCATATAAGACCATTACATTTACAAGAGGATTCGTGATGCGGGAAAGATGTTCCTCAGATGAGTGAACGAATGCTATCACATCACAACTCACATCGCCAAAAACCTGGTCAGTTCGTATGGGTTGAAAAGAAAAACATGGAATGCAAAGTTGTGTTTACCTCCCTCAAGAGCAGCATTGCTAGCTCTTGGTACTTCGATAGTGGGTGCTCAAGGCACATGACAGGTAATGCCGAATTTCTCACTGATTACGTCACTATCAAAGGAGGGAATGTAAATTATGGGGGAGGGGCACAAGGTAAGATTGTTGGAAAAGGTACTTTATGTGTAAATGACATGCCCAAGCTGAAAAATGTTTATCATGTAGAAGGACTGAAAGCTAATTTGATTAGTATAAGTCAACTATGTGATGACAATTTACATGTCAATTTTGACAAACATGAATGTAAAGTGTTTGATAACACTAATAAATGTTTGTTCACCGGAGTAAGGTCTCAGGATAATTGTTACAAATTTGGTGACAACTTGTCCTGCCTTAGCTCCAAAACAAATGAACTTGAATTGTGGCATCAAAAATTAGGGCATGCTAGCTATAGAAAAATAGAAGAATTAGTTAGGTTTGATCTTTGTTAAACACTTGCCCAAGCTCGACTTTAAACAACCTAGTGTGTGTGGTCCGTGTCGGAAGGGAAGCAAACCAAAGCTTCTCATCCAAAAGTGGATCAAAGTTCTACATTTGAAATTTTAGAATTAATACATGCGATCTTATGGGACCAATTGAGGTTGAAAGCTTAGGTAAAAAGAAATATTCATTTGTACGTGTAGATGATTTTTCTAGGTATACTTGGGTGCTTTATTTAAAAGAAAAATCGAAGCACTCGAAGTATTTAAAGTATGGTATAAAAAGGTGAAAAACTTGTATGGGAAGAAAGTTATCAAGATTAAGTACGATCATGGGCCGAATATGAGAACACATTGTTCTCAAAGTTTTGTGATTCCAAAGGAATCACCCATGATTTTTCAGCCCCTAAAACTCCTCAACAAAATGGAGTTGCAGAAAGAAAAAATCGTACGTTACAAGAGATGGCCCGTGTAATGCTTAGTTCTAAGAACATCTCTAAACGATTTTGAAATTTGAGGCTCTTAACATTGCATGTCATATAGGAAACAGAGTTTATCTTAGGGTTGGATCAACCATGACCCCTTATGAAATACTCCTCGGTAAAAAACCTACTCTCAAGTACTTTCATGTCTTTGGGTGCATATGCTATGTTCTAAATGATAGAGATTATCTATCTAAATTTGATTCCAAGAGTGACAAAAATTTGTTTTTCTTGGATATTCCACAAATAGTCGTGCATATAGGGTTTACAACCTAAGAACTAAAGCTTATGGAATCAATTAATGTTACATTTGATGATACTGTGACCTAAATATAAAATCTCTTGAAGATGATGTCTCAGATTGTATAGAGACAATGCGGGAAACTTCGAGAATCAAGGCGAACAGATGCGGCAAAATGTTGCAGAAAACAGATGCGAGTACTAATGCAAGCACATCATCACCTACATCCGAGCAAACAAAATGCAGTCTTGAATGCGAAGATTACGAATGTGAAGAAGAAAAGTTAGATAGAACTAAAGACATACCCAGCAGACTGCAAAAGAATCACCCAATATCTCAAGTAGTGGGTGATGTAAACGAAAAAATTAGCACTGAGGAGAAGCCTAGGGTCAACTACCGTGAGTTGGGTGGGCTAAGGCTGTGTTGAATCTCAAGTAAACAAGGTTAGTTCATGTTGTTTTGTTTCTAATATTGAACCAAAGAATGTTGTAGAAGCCATGAAAGATGATAATTGGATTATTGCCATGCAAGAAGAACTAAATCAATTTGAGAAAAATGAAGTATGGACTTTAGTTCCTAGGCCTATAGGGGGAAATGTAATAGGAACCAAGTGGATCTATAAGAACAAAACTGATGAAAATGGTCAAATTACCAGAAATAAAGCTAGGCTTGTAGCCGAGGTTACACCAGTAGAAGGAATAGATTTTGAAGAAACTTTTGCTCCTGTTGCTAGGATAGAATCAATTAGACTTTTACTTGCCATTGCTTGTTACTTGGACATCACTTTACATCAAATGGATGTTAAAAGTGCCTTCTTGAATGGTGTCCTAAATGAAGAAGCCTATGTTGAACAACCTAAGGGCTTCACTGATCCCCACTTTCTGATCATGTTTATAAGCTTAAAAAGGCCCTATATGGATTAAAACAAGCCCCTAGAGCTTGGTATGGGAGGCTAACTGAACATCTCATAAAATGGGATTTAAGAGAGGTGAGGTAGATAAAACCTTATTTATTTTAAAAGAAAATGTAGGTATATTAGTGGCCCAAATTTATGTTGATGACATTGTATTTGGATCATCTTCCAAAGATATGTTAGACTACTTTGTCACAAGTATGACCACCACCTTTGAAATGAGCATGGTTGGTGAATTAACCTACTTTCTAGGACTTCAAATAAAACAAAATAAGGAAGGAATTTTTATATCTCAAAGTAAATATGCCAAAAACTTGGTTAAAAAATTCTCTCTTGACAATGCCTCTCACTTTAAAACTCCTATGGGATCTTCCCAAAAGTTGTGCAAAGATGAAAATGGTGAGGATGTTGACCCCACCTTATATAGAAGCATGATTGGAAGCTTGTTGTACCTTTCGGCAAGTCGTCCCGGACATCATGTTTAGTGTTTGCTTGTGTGCTAGATATCAAGCTTGCCCCAAATTATCCCACCTTAAAGCTGTAAAAAGAATTATTAGATATGTAGGTGGAACTATCAATTTAGGGCTAAGCTATACTCGAGAAACCAACACAAATCTGGTAGGGTTCAGTGACTCTGATTGGGCAGGCAACACTGATGATAGGAAAAGCACAACTGGAGGTTGCTTTTATCTTGGAAATAACTTAGTATCGTGGTATAGTAGAAAACAAAACTGTGTATCCCTTTCTACTGCCGAGTCGAATATGTGGTGTAGGGAGTTGTTGTTCTCAACTCCTTTGGATGAATCGAGATGATTAAAGATTATGGTCTTAAAAGTAAAATCCTAAGCTTTTTGTGATAATCTAAGTGCCATAGAAATATCAAAAAATCCTGTTCAACACTCTCGTACTAAACATATTGACATAAGACATCATTTTATTCGTGATCTTGTTGAGCAAAAAATTATTAGCATGGAATCAATTAGCTTGAAAAACAGGTTGGGCGACATTTTCACCAAAGCTCTTGATTTTGAGAGATTTTCTACTCTAAGGAAATCTACGAGTTTATGTGCAATATAATGATGTGATCCCAGGTGTGATCACATCATAACTAACACCTGTATTTTACAATTCTAACAAAAAAATAATAATAAAAAAAATTTTGTGCATGATTTATCTCAGAGTGGTCACTTGTATTACTTCCTTGTTGTGTTTCCTCTACGAATTGTGAATCCTTCTTATATAGTAGTCAACAAGCTGTTGACTCTAACATTATCTTACTAGATGTCTCTTGGTGGGTGCAATAATATAAAAAAAAATGTTTGGGAAACAGCTACTCCACTCATGGTATGAAGTCATTTCAATGTGATCAAAATGACTTCAAGAGAAAGTTTGAATCAAATTGATAAGATCATTCGAAAGAGGGCTATCCATGTGATTAAGAAGAGTGAAAGCTACCCATAATATATTTTTCCACGAAAAAATTGTATGTGGAAGCATTCTAGAGGCCAAGCAAGACAAGATTCTGATTCATTGACTTTCCTAGAGGAAATGCGTACCTTGATGTAATCACATACTATGCCACACACATACTGAGATTTATCCTTCACATTTGTGCAAAGTATGCATAATTAGTTTGTAGATATTTCTTTTCGTCTTCCTGGCCCTTGGTGAAAATCTCAATCAAATGCTTTTCTTTCTCAAATTAATTTGTGTTAAATTAATTTTATGCTCAACGAAATTACCTAAAATTTTTTAATGTCCACATGTTTAGGGGAGTATAAGTACGTGATTTTTTTTTAATACGTGGTATTTACTCTATCTAAATTTTTGTTTTTATCCTTATCTTCTATCTTTATCATCTTAATATCCAAAGTAGTGAAGAAGTCTCAAATAACTCCATGTATTCCTAACCGCCAAAGGGAATTAGGTTAGTTCAGTTCAATTTCAATTAAAACTCAATTAAGTGATCTAAGTCTACTAGGAGTTAATGATGTGCTATCACATCAATTAAATACCCTCTCTCCCTTCTTAATAAACCCTCACCGGCATTAAGCAAACAAAACCCTTAGAAATTCCTATTCTTCGCCCTGTTTGATTCTCTGATCATGGCGTCCCCGTCGAAGCCCCTTCTCCAAATACCGACCGCTCGCCGCCTCCATCTCGGTGGCTCCAACCGATACCACGGTAGAAGCTGTTCGTCGACACCGAAGCTTCACATGTGTCAATGTCGCTTCCCGGTGCTCAAGACAATGCCATAGATGCTTGACAATCAGGGGATTTGAAGTCGGTAGGTGCAATGGTTGGGCTAGCTCGTGGCCCTAGCGGGTCCTTGCGACAGAAAGGCTTTTCTCCCAACATGGGGGAATATACTCCTAAGGTACGCCCTAACATGGCCGAACCTGATTTTATTGAAGATGATGATGAGGAGTTTGATCCTTCTATTGATCTCAAAAGAAAGAGAGGAAAAGCAAAATCTAGTGGAGTGCGGAAGCTCGTCGGGTAAACCTATGTCTCGAAGAGAAAGTATGAGTGTGGGTTAACAGTTTATTCAAGTGATTACGCGAAGAGGACTACGATGAAGAAGATGTTGAAGCATACCAAGTGGTGTCAAGAAGGTCTCAATCTGTAGAGGTTGAGGAGTTGAAAGAAGCTGAGGATATTATTGAGTCTGTTAATCAGGATTTGGGAGATGTGTTTCCCCACATTACTGTAACTCCTGAGGATCTACAAGCTAGAAGGATGGCCTTATCTCAATTGTCCACTGATCGTGCTGCCCCAGATGTTATTGCATCTCAAATCCCATCTCCTCCTGCTAACTCCCCACAAGCTAGATCTTCTCCAGGAAATTGGTACTCGGGAGTTCATTACGGAGCAGATGATGAAATTGAAGAAGGTGCGAGGATGAGCATATTCCCTGCAAGCTCTTTTGGATTTGAGGAAAGGGAAGGGCAAAATGAGGCAAGCAAAGGTCAAGGCCGCTTTGGTTCTATATCTGCACAAGCGTCCGACATTGGTTCGGACGATGATGAAGCCGAGGATGATACCTTTAAGCTTGGGAGAGATGAGCTAGAAACAGAGAAAAGGGATGCTTCTTCTTGATGTAATCACATCTAGACCCTCACCTAGAAGGAGCTTGAGACTATCTCGGTCCCTCCAAAGCCGATCCGCCTAAGCCAAGGCATACCCCAAGTCCTAAGTCCACTCCAAGGAAGGTAAGTTCCCTCTCACTGAGAAATTTATGTCTAAGTACGTGAAAGAGAGGTTTGAGTTCTTTAGGAAAAAGGGCTTCTTGGTGGAAAGGGTTATTGACCATACCTTTGAGGATGTTGGTATGAAACGATATTTAGAGGAAAAAGGCTGCTCTTTTCGTGTCTTACCCAAACAACTATTATCCTTCACTTGTAAGTGAGTTTTATGCGGGTTTAGTTCGGGCTATTCAAGACCCTAGAGATGTTGGGTTTGAAAAGGTCAAAGTTCGTGGCACTCTCATTAATTTTTCTCTGCCTTGATTAACATCTTTCTTCATGCTCCCTGTCCTCACATCCTTCCTCCTATGGCTCATAAGGATGAAATTGCCAATACCATAACAAATGGCCTTGATCCTTCGTGGCACTCTCGGTTCAAGTGCACAATGCTTACTTCTTTGTGTAGCTTTTTGTTTAAAATTTCTACTTTTAATTGGAAGCCCTCCTCAAATAAAAACATTGTCACTGTGTCACATGCTGATTTGATTCATAGGATATTCACTGGTCAAGTTTTTAATCTTGGTGAAGTGATATTTGGGAGTATAGTACAGTTCGCAGAAAAGGAGTTGCCATCTGATCTTCCTTTCCCTTGTTTAATAAGCGGTGCGTGTGTGAGGCAAGGAGTTGAAATATTACGTTCGATCGTATTTGTGAAAAGATTGAACCATTTGGCATTCAACTTTGTGTTAGAGTGCACTAGACGCACTGTAGACTTGCCTGTGGCTTTTCCTGATGACCCAGTTATCGATGCACAAGATGGTGATGAAGATGAGCACGCTGATGCTAGTGAAGATGAGCCTACATCTCCACTCTCACAAGATGATCAAGTTCAAATGGTGACTGATGAAATTAAGTTTTTGGAGAAAACAATGCTTCTCTATAGGGTGCAATTCAAGGAAATGGCCACGAGAAGGAACAAGATGCTAGCTTATCGTGAACGTCTTCAGTCAAAAGGGGGAGCAAGCTCAAGCAATATTTACAGAGACATAAGTTCTGATTTCAGGTGGGAACTTCTAGCGAAAACACAAGCAGAAGTAGAAGGAAGGCAAGGGCAAGGCTGGGATCGTGGCTTCAATGATGATTGAAGTTTTTAATTTTATCGTATGGTTATGTTTTAAAAACAGTTTTAATTTCTTGCTTTTTAGGAACAATGGTGTTTTGCTTTGCTTGGTTTAGTTTGTTTTGGACACATTTTGGACATGGTGCTTTATGGTTTGTTTTTTGCTAGTATTTAGGGGGAGCATTCGAGCTCACCATTTCGTATCTTGGGTTTATGAATTTTTACCTTATTTAATTATGGTTTATATATATTGTGCTTGAGATTTATTTTTGAACAGAAAGCAACAAAACAGGGGGAGATTGAAAGTGTGGTAGCATCACACTTAGCCAAGTCAAAAGGTTGACTTAATTATGTTTTGTTACTTTCTTTTATATTTTAATTATGTAAATATTTTTATTTATATTCACTAACCTATTAACCGAAAATCTACTGTGTGTTTAGTATTGTTTGGTTGTTTTATAGGACTCTCAAGGATAAGGATTAGAGATAGAGGAGATTGAGGATCAAGCTCTTCTTCAATGATTATCCTTACCCATTGACCGTGTTCTACTTAGCTATAAATACAAGACTCAAAGTCAGTTTATACACACGAAAATATACACTCTGAAAGGCTGAAGAAATATAGACTTGAGAGGAGTGTTTTTGTGAGAGAGTTCTCTTTGATTATTTTTGTAATTCTCTTATTGTTTCTTTGTAATCGGTTTTCAAAAGTGTTTTTAATAAGAGAAGTTTATTGTCTACAGCATATTGCTGTAGATAAGTGTTATTTCGTTGTCCATTTCTTTTTCTGTTTTAATATTTCGCTGCATTTCACTGCTGTGCTAGTGCTGGTGCGATAGCATCAGGACTCACATCAGTCCTCTGTGCACTTCCTAGCCGCTCCATTTCTTTCACACCTGACTTAGGACAGCCCAAAAGGGAAAGTTTATATTACTTTTATATTAAATGGGACTCACTTGTCATACTCACAACAATAATCTCATCACTATTTATCCCACTCATTTTCTCTCCTATTTAATTTTCCACACTCACAACACATCCTCCACTCATTCTCTCTCCTAATATTATAATAGTATTTCTTAATTTCCGTATCGGGAGTGAATGTCCTAAGTCGGACGGGACGGAGAGAGTATATAATAACAAGGTTTTGGTAAATTTTTTGCCATTGAGGAGCATTTTGGTCTTTTCATATGGTGGCAAAAATGCAATTAACAAGCCTAAAAACCCACGTTGCAAACAGCGATTGATTGAAAAATAAATTTTTTGTTTTTTTAAATTATTTTGGACAAGTGTCGGCTTATTAGAGAGGGATATTTCTGACTTTTCCAAGGCGCGTATAGCCCACGCGCCGACAAAGGAGAGTTATTCCAGCCTTTTCCGATTTTTTTTTAAACGTGGCAAAGCATGATTGGCTGGCTGAATTTTGAAAAAATAAAATTTATCCCATTTCTTTGACCTCAATTATTATATATTAAATTAATTTTACTTTTTTTTTCTTTTTTCACCAAAATTCATAAAAAAAAATTCTCCTTAAATAGAGACTTCTTTCATTTGATTTCGACAAAGAAAAATATTCATCTTTTTTAAATATAAATTTGTTAATTATTCTTAACTAATTTTTCAATTTCTTTTTAGTGAAAATTAATTAAGTGTGAAGTAAATTTTTTAATTATAATCATAATAAAAAAAATGTCTTTCTTAAATTTATTATTATCTTTTTTTTTACACCAAATTTCATATATTTTTTTTCTCTTTAAATTGAGACTTCTTTCATTTGATTTGGACAAAGAAAAAAAATTCTCTGTTTTAAATATAAATTTATTAATTATCCTTTACTAATTTTTTTATTTCTTTTTAGTGAAAATTAATTAAGTGTGAAGTCAAGTTTTTAATAATACTAATAATAATGTTACTAAAAAAAAGAATATAAAATAAAATAAAGTGATGGGGTATAGGATGATGGATTGGAATAGTTTTGAATATGTGTAAACAAAATCATTGTGTATTTATAAAGTATATATGATTATTTAATATAATATATATATATATATATATATATATATATATATATATATATATATATATATATATATATATGGCGGAGTGTGATGAATGTGGGTTTGATTTTCTATTTAATAAGTGGGATGGGGTAGGGTTTGATGAGTGAGTGTAGTGTTTGGGAAAACTTTTTTCATTTAACGCAATTGTTAGTATTTTTAGGAATGTTATTTTTCTTCTCAAAATTAAATTAGCTTAATTGATAATAAATATCATCATTATGTTTATAAGGAGTTAATGTAAATAAATATTACATATTTTTTTTAGATGTTCGAGCATGAGTTAAGCGAAAAATTTCATTTGATAAAGAATGATATCTCTTTTTATTATTATTATTATATATATATATATATATGTATATATATGTATATATATATATGTATATATATGTATATATATATATGTATATATATGTATATGTATATATATACATATATATGTATATATATATACATATATATATGTATATATATGTATATATATATATGTATATATATGTATATATATGTATATATACATATATACATACATATGTATATATACATATATACATATATATACACACACACACACATATATATACTCACACACACACACACACATATATATATATATATATATATATATATATATATATATATATATATATATACATATATATAGGGGAATGTGATGAATGTGGGTTTGGGTTTCAATTTAATAAGTGGGATGGGGTAATATGAGTATTGGGTTTATTTTAGTTTGATATATGAAATAATTTTTTTTAATTATTTTAAAAAAAATCTTTTAACTATAGTTCGATATCTATAATTTTCTTTCATAAATAATTTAAATTGTACGATAATATATTTTCCATTTTACTATATTTGTATTAATGTTTTAATCTTACGCTGTGAATATTTATAAAATTCAAGGTAGATATTTACCCAATGTTGATCTTCTATTTTAATAGTAACGCCCCGTGCATCGCACGGGAGTAAGTGAGATGGGATAATATGGTTATTGTGTTTATTTAAAAAAAAATCACCAAAATTCGTTAAAATAATTTCTCTTTAAATAGAGACTATTTTCATTTGATTTGGACACATAAAAAAAACATTTTTTTAAATATAACTTTCTTAATTATCCTTTGTTAATTTTTCAATATTTTTTTTTGTCAAAATTAATTAAGTGTCAAGTTTTTTTTTATAAATAATAATGATAATAATAATAATTTTACTAATTATAAAAATAAATAATATAAAAGAAAATAAAATTGATGGGGTATAAGATAATGAGTTGGAAGGGGTAATATGGTTATTGAGTTTATTTGATATATCAAACATTTTATTTATTTTATTTCAAAAAAAATTTAATCATAAAAAATAAAGTATTAATAAAGACGAATATCGGGAAAGATGGTCATCAATTATTTTATAATAAATTAATTTTTTCCCCATTTCTTTAAAAAAAAACCATTTTTTTAAATATAACTTTCTTAATTATCCTTTGTTAATTTTTCAATATTTTTTTAGTCAAAAATAATTAAGTGTCAAGTTTTTTTTATTATAAATGATAATGATAATAATAATAATTTTACTAATTATAAAAATAAATAATATAAAAGAAAATAAAATTGATGGGGTATAGGATAATGAGTTTGAAGGGGTAATATGGTTATTGAGTTTATTCGATACATCAAACATTTTATTTATTTTATTTCAAAAAAAATTGAATCATAGTAAATAAAGTATTAATAAAGACGAATATCGGGAAAGATGGTCATCAATTATTTTATAATAAATTATTTTTCCCATTTCTTTGACCTCATTTATTTTATAATAAATTTATTTAAAAAAATAATTCACCGTCATTCATAAATGATAATAATAATAATAATTATTATTTTGCTAATCATAAAAATAAATAATATAAAATAAAATGAATGTTGTGTGTGTGTATATATATATATATATATATATATATATATATATATATATATGTGTGTGTGTGTGTGTGTGTGTGTGTGGGGGGGAGTGTGATGAATGTGGGCTTCGGTTTCTATTTAATAAGTGAGATAGGGTAATATGGTTATTGTGTTTATTTTAGTTCGATATATCAGATAATTTTTTTAATTTTTTTTTTAATTTTTTTAAAGCATAGTAAATAAAGTATTAATAAATTTTTCAATTTTCCAATTCTTCTTAAAAAAAATTGTATATTTATAAAGACGAATATTGGGAAAGATGGCCATCATTTTTAAATTTTTGATTGAAGTGTATGTCAATATTATAAGAAATAAAGATAGTATAAATTGGTATTTTAATTTTATATTTCTGTCTGAAAAGTCGCGCGTGCAATACACGCGCGTACAGAGGCGCGTCTATGCAGGTGATTTTTTATTTTGTTTTATTTAAATGGGACACTTGGTGTCCGTTCATTGGCCGATTGGATTCCCGATTTTTTTATCCGATTTCTTTAACATTTAAAACTAATAATACAAATTAATCCAAATTCAATTAAAATATAAAATTTGAAAATTAAAAAATAAAATTAAGAATTAAAAATTACAAATTTTATATTAAAAATTAAAAATAAAAAATTTAAATTTAAAACATTAAAATTAATATTTAAAAACAAAAGAGTTTTTTGTGATATTCTGGGAGTTTTTTTTGTAACAATCAACTTCTTTGTTTTTTTTCTCTCTTTCATATCCATATTTTAAAAGGTCTTTTTGGTAAATGGCCTTAAGATTTATACAATTTTAACTTTCAAAAAACTGTTTATTTCTTAGTTTAATGACTAATTTATTATATTATATTTAAATCTGATTAATGTCTCAGTATTGTCTATAAATTTTTTTAAAAAAATTGTACGATATATTTTATATTTTTCATTTCAAGGTTTTTGTATTATTGTATTCATTTTATGCTATGACTATTAATAAAATTCAAAGGTCAATATTTATTAATTGTTGGCCTCCTTATAAATCGATACTATGTTATTTATCGTTTTCGATTATATTTCACATTAAAAAAATTTCACAATCCCGATGGACCGAATATATTGATATGTAATGATGATCTTTCTTCCTCTTTCGACAGTTGCGCCGACAATGTTGTCTTTTAAAGCTATGTTTCACAATGTATAAAAAAATTTCTCTCATTTAGTCATTTTATTTAATTTCCATCTTCTTAAGCATCAATAACTCCCCGTGCATCGCAGGAATGTAACACTAGATTTATTTTAGTGACATTCAATCTGATATTTTTATTGAGAATATAATTTTCAAATAAATGTTTTACAATGTATACAAACATCTTAATTTCCTTTTATATTTATTTCGATTTCGATAAGTTATTCGTTATTAACTGCCCGTGCATCGCACGGGAGTCAAACTAGTTATATGAATAACACTGTATAATCAAAGTCCAACTTGTTTCATTAGGCTCCATCTTTCAGAGCGAGGGATCAGCAGCCTTTTATCCCATTCTGAAACCAAATTACATGCACATCGTTTGTCCAACATACTCAAATCCTATCCTCCTATATAGCTGCTTAACATCTAGTAGAATCATGCGTACGTAAATTTATTTTAAGGTTTTCCCAGTGTCATCGACTCACTGGCCGCCCTGTTTATTCACTACAGCGTAGTGTCTAATCATTTTCCTCCCATCAGCATCTGCGGGGGAGACTTTAGTAACTTCTTTAGCGTCTCTACTATACTCTTAAAAGAGGGTCGCTGAGCAGGCTCACTGCCAAGGAAAACAACAACAACAACAACTTAGTCCCAAAATGATTTGGGGTTGGCTAACATGAATCGTCATATGAACCCCTTGATGTAGAGTGAGAAAACAATGGAAAAGTACAATTATAGAAGTGCCTAAATAGAACATACAAGAAATAAAGATGACATTAAGGACTTAGTCTTACTCTGCCCAACAAGATTCCATGAGAGAAACCAACACTACAGATGTATTAGTAGGGATAGCAAGTCTCCGGTTTTGGAACGCAACTGCTCCAACAACCTGAAATTTTTGCAACATCGTATTGTGTATAAAGTAAACTTGCGAAATGAAATTATGAATGGATAACAAACTGCCAGTAGAGCAATGAATGAAACAGGGATCAAAAGACAAACCTGGGCAGGGCCAAGTCCACTCCAAGGCTGCTGCATGGTCACAAGCTCCCATAAAACCACTCCAAAACTATAGACATCAGACTTCTCATTCGAAGGCTCTCCACGAAGGAATTCAGGGGCCATCCACTCGGGCTGAAATGGAATGCAACAATGTTACATGATTGCTTATCCAGCAGAAAAAAAAAAAACCAGACAGAAAATGAAGTCAAGACACACGAAGAAGGAAAAAAAGACCAAGAAGAGAAGGTTAAGATGAAACGGGTACTTTGCCGAAGAGCTCTAGCACCTTTTCTACAGCTCTAGCACCTTTCTACACACACACAAGGTCAGGGGTCCAATCCTCACCATTGATAAGTTTCACTATCCAAAGTGTCACTATTGTAATAGATTAAGTCATCAATTAATTAAAAACCCCAATTAAAAAGGAAAAAATGTACTGGATACTATTTTCATTGGGAGAAAACAGAAAAGAAGCCTGATCGAGGCCTTCAGCCACGATCAACTTGATCATAAATTATTTTCTTCCAGGTAGCTCCAGAGCAAAAGCTCGATAACCATCTAGAAGTTAAGGTATATATCTCATCTCAAAAAGGAAAGTTACTGATTGTTAAGGAAACCAAAATACATTTCAGTTGAAGCTAACGTATGAACACATGGAATGCAAAGAGGAAGACTTACAGTCCCAGCAACAGATTTTGAAGATATGAATGTGTTTGCCTTAAATCTTGACAACCCGAAATCACAGACCTGCCGAGGCATTTCAAGAAGTTACAAGTTAAGACAGAACGGAAAAGATTGAAAAGGTGTCAATGACTGTAAATTTTTACCTTTACAGTCCAGTTCTTGTCAACCAACAGATTCGGAGATTTGAGATCCCAGTGGACAATTGGAGGATTAAGGCAGTGAAGATAATTGATACCCTTTGCCTGAATTTTATGAACCAGAAGATAGTGGATTAAGAGTTTGATAATGTATTAAAACAAAACTATCAAAGAATGGTACGAACCACATCCAAAGCCATTCTCAGTCGCCTCCTTGGATCCAAAACTTCTCCTGCCGCAGGTCGGTGCAGAAGACGGAATAAGCTGCCTCTGTCACAATAAGATTTTCAGAACTCGTCCTCCACCAAGCTGGGCATTATTAAGATTCTCAGAAGGGTGTAAACTGCGTACCTTGGTAAATATTCTGTTACAATTGATAAATGCGGGCGCTTTGTAACAGCGCCCATGAAAAGAACAACATTTGGATGCCGAACACGTTTCATGATTGCAACCTTCATAGAAATGTTATCACCACTTCAGTATAACTACTCAGAATAATGTTCAAAATTTCACGTGTGATGATTGACTAGTCAATTAATAGAGTAACTGATACACACCTCCCTCAGAAACTCCTTCAACTGATCATCTTGAAAATCCTGGACAGTTAGAACCTTGACTGCAACATCCTACAAAATGCATAAGAGACTACATTATCGAAGAGATAAATACTGAAGCAAAATAATGGTGCGGCCAAGTTCCTTATTGTTTTTGAAATGTTACGAAAAAGTGTCACATCCAGATAACAATCTCAAACTTATAGTAACTTGACTATCCCCCTCCCCTACTTTATTAAATCAAGTATTCAACAGGTTGAGACCCATTTGTCAGATCACTTCGACCCATATTTTCAGACTTCTCAAAGGTCAAATCGGAAATCGTGAAAAGTTAAATGATTCTATTAACCTCTACCACCAGTCAAACCAGACCTTTATTCTTGGGAACAAATGGAATAGAGGTACAATATTCATATCCCTAATTTCATCAATTATTGGAAGTGCTAAAAACATCCGATCTGTCATGAGAAAAGTAGAGGATTTCAAATGCAAAACTCAATCCAGCTTGCAATGAACGTTTCAAAACAAGGTAATAGTTGGGGATATGCTGAGGTTGGCTTGATATTATTTTTTTTTTTCACAAACCAACAATATATATAAAAACCAACTATATATATAAAACCAACTGTATATATACAAGTTACTTTACAAGTACAATAGCAGGCCCGAAAGATGATAGATACATGCTAGGGACAAAAGGGTAATCGTGTAATATTACACGAGCATGTTCATTTATAGACAACCAAAAAAAAAAAAAATTCTACTTGACCAGTAAAATTCTCAGATTTTCTATCTCAATCAAAGTTTCTAATTTCACTCTCCATAACACGGGGAATACAAAACTCGACCAACTTCGTCCAAGCAAGATTAAAGGAATATGTTCCTGCCAGAAAATGAACCTTTACCTTCTTGATTAGTCAGTAAAAGCATTGTATTTTATCACTACTGTGCCTGCAGGAAAACTTGTAACCTATTCTCATTCCTTCTTCTTTATTGTTATAATATTTTTATGTTGCTAACAGAATCCCCTTAACAATATCTAGTTCTCAGTAAAAGCTGATGAAATAACAATGTATAAGGTACTAACCGATCCATGCCATTCTGCACGATGAACTGTACCAAATGAGCCTATCAAGGCAAACAAAAAGTTATATCGATTTCCACTATTGTCATTTATAAATGCAAGAAACTTGATAAAAGAAAATGGTAGATAGAACACAAATGGCTAAACAATTACCAGCACCAATACGCTCTTTGATATGTAATTCGTCCCAAGCGATCTCAAGCCAATCCATTGCAAGTGAAGGCTCAAGATTCACATATCGTTGGTTGGTCTCAGCTGATAACTTCCCTCGATATTCACGTTCACGTTTACTCTCAGACTCCACCATCTTTGGAGGCTTTCTTATGGCAGTGCCCATAATAGGACTCTCACGTGCAGCAATCTCATTTCCATATGCTTGTTTAATGATATTATCCCCACCAACTCTGGAATATTGTGTTACTGCTAATCCAGGAGTACCATCCGAAACTTCAGGGGTTTTAAACACCCCAAAATCTTTGCTCGCTAAACTGTACACCATTTTTGGATCTTGATTCAACAGAGCACCCTTCGCTGTACAATCACGCTCACCACCTGCAGAATACGAATTTTAAGGTGAGTTTGACTGTTCTAGATGTTTTAGACATGGCTGCATACACACATAAAGATCATACAAAAGGACAACAACGAAAGAACACAGTATCTGGCGCATGCCAATCGGATTTTTGGCCTAATACTTCCAGAGTTGTTACAGTCTAAATCATGGACGGCCCGAGATTAATCTTGATGTAATGGAGGGACTCTCTTTTGGGGGCTGTATGACCGATATACCCTTCCCGATATCTGGACAGTCCAGATTTGAACTTCCACGACTTCTCGGGAGTCACAAGCCCTGAATTCATTCCTATCCTAGATATAAATGTATATATCTTACATTTACTTCGCGGGCCTCAGAGAAAGTACACATGTACATGTAACACTCAAAAATATAGCAGGCATCCTATATACTCCTTTGTGCTCACTGACAATTCCAATACAATACGATCCTCCTCCTTCAAACAAGGAATAATTGCTAGCCGAAAGACATAAGTTCCCAATAGTCTCAATGGGGGCTATCAATAAACGAATACTAAAGTGGATGTACGTATGCCATTCTCCAGCTTAGAGTCATGTCCAAAAAACAGATTATTTCATGAAAAGCAACCTGAAATCTCCTAATTCTAACCTCTCTGAGTACCAGCCAACTATGTAAGCTCTAGGAATAAGTGATGCAAAACAAACATCTTGATACTTGAGAAAGAAATTTAACATACCTAGATACAATGAATTTTCAGGTGGACCACATGAGTGCTTTGAGTTTAGCATTTGGGATATTGATTCACTATCCACATAAGGCTGTTGAAACTCTTTTAAGTGTGAAATCTGAAATGGAGAAGGAATTGCTGAGAGTAAATCGCCATTGACAGAGGAATCCGGATTGTGGACTTTCCCTGGTTCTCCAACAAGATCGACAACAAATTCCCTGTCCAAGAGTGCACAAAGATATGAAACTCTAAACAATATACAGCAGAAATAATACAATGTGTCCCAAGAGGATCTGCGTAAAATCATTCACAAAAAGAGTTCATCATAAGTAGCTTCTACATTCAGACACCATGTAATCTCATAAGCCAACTGCTAAACGGCTTGCCTTTTATGGAAATGAAACCGTAGAATTCACTAAAACACATGCTGGCCACAAGCCAACAAATTTTATTTAAAAAAAAAAAAAAAAAAAGCCAACATTATAGAAAGGGGAAAAGAGACAAGAAACCATTGTCGCTATGAAGTCTCCAGAATTACGGAGATAATAGGTATGGACATAAAGCCACTATGAGGGCAAAAGAAAGAAAAGACGGGGGAAACTAAAGAAGGTTACAAGAGATGAAAATTTCGACCAACCTACTCTAACTGACTTCATCTTCATCCAACAGCTTCTTTAACTAAAACGGCTTGCCTTTTATGGAAATGAAACCGTAGAATTCACTAAAACACATGCTGGCCACAAGCCAACAATTTTTATTTTTATTTTTAAAAAAGGAAAAGCCAACATTATAGAAAGGGGAAAAGAGACAAGAAATAGGTATGGACATAAAACCACTACGAGGGCAAAAGAAAGAAAAGACGGGGGAAACTAAAGAAGGTTACAAGAGATGAAACTTTCGACCAACCTACTCTAACTGACTTCATCTTCATCCAACAGCTTCTTTAACTATTTTAAAGAGCACACAAGAAGATACTAAATAAAGAGAGAGAAAGAAAGGTAGAGAAGACACTAAATGAAGAGATAGAAAGAAAGGTACAGACGGAACATTAAAACCTGCAGCACAGAACTTCATACTGACCTTGAGACCTTCTTGTCATCTTCAATCGTAACAAGACATGAGGACCTGTGATCTTCAACACAATACTTGCATCCTCGCACTATCCGGCAAGGTAGACCAACATAGTCCGCCAATCTCTGTATGCAAAAACCCAATATATGTCACTTAGCTTTTCTTGTTCAATATGCACATATAAATCTCTGGCTAAAGAGCATACCCAATTACCCACTAAGAAACAAAAAGCACACGAACTTGACTGACCTACATACTTATTGTCCACCCGCAACTTAAGAGGTAGACAATAAGGCAGACTCTGCACGGTGCTAGTTATTTATGTATTGAATTTGCCAGTTGTTCTACTTCTAGTACAATGGAAGTAGATGTCCAACACAATACTTCAAGAACTGCTAAATGCTAATAGTGTGTTCGATCGGCAATATAACACTTGAGGTAATTAGGGTCACTCATTTAACTACTTGATTACATATTTTAATCCACAGCTCTTTAGCCTTCATCTGATGAGAAGATCAGCATGTTGAAATACAAGCTTTGCTAGCAAATATAACAAACAAAAATTTAGGCCAACTTCTGTAGACCAAGATCAGAATGTACTGTAGCCCAACTACTTTGGTCTATATATTTAATGACAAAACATTAAGTTTGCTGAGCAATTAATAATAATTTTGAAGATGTCAAAGAAGTGTTGAAGCTTAATGATTTGATTTGTCTTGTATCAACATCAAAGTTGCGTTTCGCAAACAGAGGCAAAAGAAGCAGAAATTTAAGTCTCCGTAGGAAATTTCTATCATTTAAATTGTCCCTTTTTTCCTCCTACCACGAGAAATCGACAAAGCTAACATGGAATACCATTTGAAGGTGGTGATGCGCATGTGATAAACGACATCTCGCCATCTGAAACGCATGCAGGCCAAACCTTATAAAGTGTCTATTGGTTTCATATTGAGACTATTGCATGACTTTTAGTTAACTAGTGAAAGAACCAGACAACGGGAGCCAAGAATGTAACTTAAACGGCACTTATTCAAGCCTAGCAACTCAACCATAAGCTGGATTAGAGATCAATGCCGTAAAATTGATATAACCACCGCACTTATGCATGCCAAGTCAAGAACACAAAGATTCATGCAGAGGGTGACACTTAAGTAACGGTCAGAAGTTGACTAGCCAGGTAAATATTCTGGGTACTCGCAGTAGTACCAAAAAGGAGGTTGGCCATTTGCTGTTTAAAATTTGAGGTTATATTGGTCATTTGAAATCTCAAATTAGATTTGAGTTGATTCCATCAATGGAACCGTTAATTTTTTAATGGGCGTTAGTCACGTGATACCAAGTGACTACAATTCGTTAAAAAGGTGACAGCTACATTAACAGAGTGAGAACATTGCAAAACATTGGTAGTTGGGTGGGGACATTCCAAAAAATAAACATCATGAACACATTTGAAAAACAGGTATAGTTAGATGACCAAAATATCACTTTTGCCTTAAAGAAACACATTCATTTTTGTGGACCCAAATAAAATTAGCTGGTGTTGCTAGTAACCTTGAATAGAATAGCGCGGTGCCTACACAGCCCCATAGACATGTTGGTGACAGGGACCACGACGCACTTCTGAAGATCCCTCAATCTCATGCTATCCAATTTCCACCGCAGATGAAGATCACCTTGCTCCACCGGGAATGATCCCCTAGGGTTCCAACATATATAACGAACTAGTAAGATGAAGAAAAAGACTTGATTAATAACTCGAGGAAATGTTGAAGCCTACCCCATGTAAACAGCAACGAGCTTCCCAAGCTCCTCGGCCAACATAAAAGCATTTTCAACAGAAAAACATAGGTCCTGTGCTTTATCCTCTAGCTCCCTAAGCCGTGAATCCCCATATCGATCAACAAGAACCACCTCCATAGATGTATCACCATGTTCAACAGCTTTAAGCGCCGCCAAGGAGGGAAGATGTCCACCTTCCTCTAAGTCATTGCACATCGCCCACAAATATGGATTCATTCCCAGGATATTATAGAATCCATCCGATATCCTATCATTATATGACAAACCACCATTCACCTGAAAGATTTAGAGGCTTTAATGGATTAAACATGGCTTAATTGATAGGACAGTTTAAAGAAAACAGAAAAACGAGCTAAAGGGAACAAGAAACAAGTTGGAACTAATTTTCTTGTCAACATGCTAGCCATCCCATCTTCTCAAATAATACTCAGAACAGATGCATTGTAAAGTAGCAAGCTGTTTTACTTGTTGGACAAAATGCATGTGCTTCCTCCTTTATTACAGCATCACAAACTTCTGTTCAATAAGCAGATTCATACTACAGGCCCCTATCTTTAGTGCAATTCTTATGTATTAATTTTACCTTACATCTAGATCAAGGGTTTCTTGTGACAGGTTGTATCAAAACCTATAGCTGTTATTTAGAGTCATAATGAATTGGCTAAATGGACAAAGATCTCTCCAACAGAAGTCGCCATAGACAAGATCCAATTTGCATCTTCGCCATGGCATTTTTAGACGAGATCCTAGACACAAATGATAACAACCTGCAAAACTTTACTTGTCACTTTTGCTTGGTTGCAATTCAACCTTAACAGATGCGATGGACCTTAAGAATAGGGATGGCAATTTGAACGAATCCGATCCGATCCGAAAAATTAGGGTTTGGTTTGCAATTTTTAAAATTCGATCGGGTTCGGATCACGTTGTCGACCCATCCGAAACCCGAATCCAAAATAAAAGGTTAATCTAATAAACAAATAAAATATATTTAATATTTTCCTAAATTGTACTCGTATTTCTTTATTTGTGTTTGTAAGTGAGATTTTGATGATTTTGAACTATTCTCTATAGAACATTCAACATTATGATTAAAAATAAATTTTACTCAAATAAACTAGGACTTAAAAAATAGACTTTAAATATAATTCGGGTCGAATCGGATCGGTATCAGGTTCTTGAGTTTTCGTATCGAAACGGGTTCGGATCAGTGAATATCGGGTTCGAATTAATACCGACCGATCCAAACCCGACTCGTTGTCATCCCTACTTACTTAAGACCCATTTTGTGGCCTGCAACTGCAACTAGCATGCACATACCTTCACATGTGGGTCCTTGAACTTTATGCTTTTATAGATAATGTTAACATAGACGGACACGGGCCGGTGATTTCCTAAATCATATACGTACAAATCAGGATGGTTTGTGTCTCGCAAAGGGTGCTTTGGTCATACCGCCCCAAATCAGGGGCTTCCATGAATTTTGTCATGGCTTCGGACATCGTAGTCCTCCGAACCTAACAGACATTAGGTATATATGTCCGCCTTCACCCATAAAGACGGCCTATATGAGTACTATAGGTACACACTCACAGGTGAAAATGTGTTAATTGAACTTCTCTATATTGGAAAAGAATGTCAACTTCAGTGAAGGAAACCTTACATGGTCAAGGCCATTAATAAAATTTTTAAGTTCAATCGGGACTACTGAATTAAATAACTGCAACAGTCATGCTATGTTAGTGATCATTGACAAATTGTCTCATACATGTACATTAATAAAGAGAAGAAAACCATACCCAAAGACGATACGAAACTGTTCCAGCATCAGAACACACACCACGACCACCAACACCGCAACCTTGCTGAAGTACAGGCTCACTGGCAATCGTGGCTTGCTTAGTAAGTCGTTTTGCAAGCATAAGTTGCAAGTAATAGCTCTCCCGAAACTTCTGCGCCGAACTTACCCTAACAGCACTCTCCACCTCCTCCTCATCCGCCCTCGTAGTTGATGAATCCTTATAAGCAGAGCTAGAAGCGTTCCCATCCAACGTAGTCCCCGAAAACAAACTAGCAGCATAACTACTCCCACTAGATAACCTATGAAGCGAAACCTGCCGCTCAAAATACCTACTTCTATCTCTGTCCGACACCGGCGCCCCGGACTGTAGCCGTTGAGTTTGTGAATTTCCGGCAACTTCGGTCACCGGAGGAGGAAGTAATAGCTCGTGATCATGATCGCCGTCACGATCAGTATCCAACCTGACCTTCACGTGGCCGGACTTAATTTCACCCTTTTTATCCCCTAACCAATTGACAAAACCCCCCAACTGTTTTCCGTGATTTTTCTTGTTGTTGCTGTTGTTATCACAAAACACATGAGTTGAACTTGAACGACCTTTCACATCAATGGTACCACTACCACCTTTTCTGTCACCATCGCTCTCTTTAGCAATCTTATTATTCTCGTGACCAAACAGAGACGGCGGCAACTTCGACGATTCACCACCACTAAATCCTCCCTCCGGAGCTTGTCTCGGAAAGAAATAAGTCGTTCGATGCGGCATTTTCACAAACTTCACGAGAACAACGATTGCAACCTTCTCCTACTATCTCTCCTCTTTCTACTTTTTTATTTGTTTCTCTCTCTAAACCTAAAAAACACTTCACCGGCGGCGAAACACAGAACAAGCAAAAGACAACTGATCGTATCTCGGAAGCAATTTTTTACGAGTAGTAGACTTGATGAATCTCAACAACGACCGCATCTCGTCTTTGTTTTTCTAATAATCAACTGAAAATAAGAAAAATTTCAGTTTCAAAAACCTCGCTCGAATCGATTACGATCAATTTCAGGAGCTTGCTAGTTCGGCTTGATTACCGACGATCATCATAACTTGATACTTCATGAAATCAAAATCAAACTTCATCAATAACAGCTCAAAATCATGATGAACATATGAACATAATATATTTCTCTCGAGAGAGATCACGTAGTCGAAAATGAAAATAATGAAAAGAGAGTATGGCAATGAAGCAAGCAGGAAAACTACCAGATTTGTTTACACCTACATTAAGATATGGATGAAATGACAGATAACATAAACAAGTATTACTGCGTGTTTGTGTGTGTGTGAGAGAGAGAGAGAGAACAAGTGCGTGAGTGTGTGTGTGAGAGAGAGAGAGAGAGAGAGAAGCAATTGGAGAGTGAGAGAAGAAGGTGACCAAATGAAGGAAGGGTGTGGGATAACAGCTTTTTTTTGTTATATCTATCTATATATTAAAGCAGGTCATCCAAGGAACAGTTCAAGCGCCAAAAAAATTGCCAAAATTTGAGTGGCACTTTTGTAATTACTCTCTTAAGTTGTGGCAAATTTGAATCAGGACATTAATTCCTTTTATATATATAGAGAATATATAGAGATATAGAGGAAGAGATAGCGATGTGGGATAAATCAATCAATGTCCTTAAGTTTTGTTACAAGAGGAATTAATCCCACATCGCTATCTCTCTCTATATATCTCTATATATTCTCTATATATATAAATTTTGGCAAAACAAATCAATTGGTTAACCGATCCAAAACATGCCTCCTGACCGATCCAAACCAAGTAAATTGGTTAACCGATCCAAAGCGTGTGACTTGGTTGACCGATTCAAAGCATGTGCTTGTGACAAGGATCGGTAAATCATGTAGCGAGTATGCATGCAGATTTCCTTTTTTGAGTTTAACCGGTCACAATGATCGATTGTGACAAGGATCGGTAAATCAAATCATTGACATGGTGACCAGTCAATAATTGAAGAGGAACATATGTTGATCCTATTTAGATTAGGAAAAAAAGGAAAAATAAAAAAATAACCTGACGGGTCAATTGGATGACCGATCCAAACAGATCCAAACAAACAAGGTTGTTAATTTGACTGGTCAATTGGATGACCGATCCAAACAAACCGATAACCGGTACAAACTCCGTCTCATGTTAAATTATAAAATAATAATTATTAATAAAAAAATTAAATAGAAATATTATTTTTTTCATCTCAAATAAATATTTTAAAAAATATATTTCTATTAAAAATTATAATCTTTATTTCAAAAATAAATATTATTTTTGATCTAAATCATGCCACAACCCACGACCAATTCAAACAGTGAATAAGAATAATTATGGTTGACCGATCCAAAATATCACAACTAACAACCGATCAAACATAAGTGGAGTATTGCTTTGCCTGACCGATCCAATGCATGCCTGACCGATCCAAACCAAGTTAATTGGTTTACCGATTCAAAGTCTGACCGATCATAAAGCATGCATGCCACGGCCCACAACCATGTGTTCAAACCAAAACCAAAACCAAACCCAAAACCAAAGATGTACAAACTCCGTTTCACTTTAAATTACAATTATTAATAAAGAAAACTAAATAGAACTATTATTTTTTTCATTTCAAATAAATACTTTAAAAAATATATTTCTATAAAAAATTATAATCTTCATTTCAAATAAATTTATTTTTTTAGACGATGAGATCCCAATATTATTGAGTGCAAGTGGGTCAAGAAAAATCACTACTCTATAATATTAATGTCTTTGTCTCAAAAAATGAATATTAATTTTTGAGACAAGTAAAGTAGTATTTTTTTTTTTTTTTTAAAATGTTTATTGACACAAAGGAAGCAATTTTTGTTTTTTTTTTGATATAGAAATTAGTATTAATTTTGGGACGCAAGTAATATTCAAAAGGGGATAAATAACTATATTAAATGTATCAAATTCAATTTTAAATCTCAATATCAATATATGCACAAATCAGTGACAAACCGGTTGACCAAATCGGTAAGTTGACCAAATACCAAATCGGTAAGGCACTAAGTAACCGATCCAAAAGAAAGTCACTAACCGTTCCAAACAATCATGGTATATACTCCAGGGAATGGATAATCAAAAATTAAAAGCTCAACTTACCGGTCATCACTTGCTGACCACATTGCATTTTCCTTTGGTATATACTCTAGGGAATCGGTAAGGCACTAACTATGGGGTTTAATTCCTTAAAGTTCCCTTGGCACAAATTAAAAGCTATAAACATTTACATAATTTATAAAAGCTCAACTTACCGATCACCACTTGCTGACCATATATTGCGGTTTCCTTTGCTGACCATCGGTTGTTGAGGCTTCCTTTTCCTTTGTTGAAATGGTACAAATTTCGTCTCACTTTAAATTACAAAATAATAATTATTAATAAAGAAAACTAAATAGAAATATTATTTTTTCCATCTCAAATAAATACTTTAAAAAATATACTTTTTAAAAAAAATTATAATCTTCATTTCAAAAAAAAAAATATTACTTTCAACTCAAAATGAATAACCAAAAAATAATACTACATTTTTTATCCAAAAAATGAACATTATTTTCTTCATCCCAATGAATATTTAAATGATTTACCGGTCACCATTTCAATAATTTACCGATTAATTTTAACCAATAATGTGGTGACCGGTCACCACATTACCGATCCTTGGTAATGTCCACAACCGATTCTTGGTAATTTACCCAACCGATCAAACCACATTACCTATCCTTGATAATGTCCACAACCGATCCTTGGTAAGGTAATGTCTACAACCGATCAAACCAAACCAAATCAAAGTGAAATAATAATTATTAATTAAGAAAACTAAATAGAAATATTATTTTTTCCATCTTAAATAAATAATTTAAAAAATATAATTCTATAAAAAATTATATTTTTCCTTGGTAATGTCCACAACCGATCATTGGTAATTTACACAACCGATCAAACCACATTACCTATCCTTGGTAATGTACACAACCGATCAAACCACATTACCTATCCTTGGTAATGTCCACAACCGATCCTCGGTAAGGTAATGTCCACAACCGATCAAACCAAACCAAATCAAAGTATAAACTCCGTCTCACTTTAAATTACAAAATAATAATTATTAATAAAGTAAACTAAATAAAAATATTATTTTTTCCATCTTAAATAAATAATTAAAAAAATATAATTCTATAAAAAATTATATTATTCATTTCAAAAATAAATATCACCGTCGACTCAAAATGAATAACCAAAAAATAATACTACATTTTTTGTGTCCAAAAAAATGAACATTACTTTCTTCATCCTAATGAATATTTAAAAAAATAATACTGCTTCAGAAAATTAATATTTGTAATGTCTTTTTATAAAATAATACTACATTTTTGATGATCCATTCCCTGGAGCATATACCATGGTTGTTTGAAACGGTTAGTGACTTTCTTTTGGATCGGTTAGTTAATGCCTTAGCTTTGAATTTTGGATCGGTTAGTGCCTTCTTTTTTAAGGCACTAATTTTTTGCTGACCAGTTAATAATAATAATAAGTGGATCAGCAAACGAAAGCATAGTACAAATTCCTTTCCACTTTAAATTACAAAATAATAATTATTAATAAAAAAATTAAATAAAAATATTATTTTTTCTTTATCCCAATGAATATTTTATAAAATAATATCTTTTTTGCTCATCCACTTATTATTATTATTATTGACCAATCAGCAAATAATTAGTGCCTTAAAAAACGAAGGCAGTAACTGATCTAAAACGAAGGCACTAACCGATCCAAACCATGGGCACTAACCGATTCAAACCATGGTGTATATATGATACAAGACATGGAAGGGAATGGATCATAAAAAAATTTACTATTATTTTATAAAATAACATTACGAACATTAATTTTCTGAAGCAGTATTATTTTTTTAAATATTCATTGGGATGAAGAAAGTAATATTAATTTTTTTGTACAAAAAAATGTAGTATTATTTTTTGGTTATTCATTTTGAGTCGAAAGTAATATTTATTTTTGAAATGAATAATATAATTTTTTTATAGAATTATATTTTTTAAATTATTTATTTGAGATGGAAAAAATAATATTTTTATTTAGTTTTCTTTATTAATAATTAATTATTATTTTATAATTTAAAGTTAGACGGAGTTTGTACTTTGGTTTGTTTGGATCGATTTTGAATTGTATGGGTCGGTTAAGGCTTTGATTTGTTTGAATCGGTTAAGGCTAGAGGGAAAATTGATTTGGTATGTTTGGATCAGTTAAACTCGCTACACGGTGTAGCGAGTTTCCCTTTAATTAATTACCAACATTAATCACGAACTGGTTGTGAGGACCCCGACCCGAAACCTACACGTGTCCCGAGCTGGAGCGTCCTCAAACTAACCCAAATCTCCTAATACTTTAAAAACTTTGATTTAACTTCCAAACATAAACACAACCATTTCAAAATAATTCTACTCATTCCACCCTGGAGGAAAAGTTGACCAACCATGAAAATAATAAACTGTTTTAGTTACAAAAGATATCGAATATAATATGGAATTAAAGTTTATGAATACAACCCTTTAAAAGAATTATGCTAACACACACTTTCTACCCAATCTAAACATAACCCGACAATTCCCAAAATACCACTTCTAACTCCTTTCCGCCCTGACTCGGTCGGTCCACCTGTCTCGGGATCTAAAACAGTAAAGGGAGAGGGGTGAGAATAAATCTCAATGAGCTATTATGATATGCAAAGAAGATGCCAAACAAAGTGCAACACATAGCATGGTAGCACATAACACACTAGGAGAGCGGTAAACACATTCCGTTACCTTGGTTTACCTTTCCCGTCTCGAACAATAAGTCGTATAACGTGGGTATCAATACTCCACTACATCTCGTGAATGTATATTCACCGGATCCCATACCATGTAACCGAGACAGTTATGCTTATAACTCATCTCCGTGAACTGCTAGGCATATTCACATCTTATAAAACCCGTTTTCCAGTGGAAAATATAAGACATCAGCATTCCTATGAACCGACCGCACATATCCATAGAAGCCGAACCCCGCCCGTGGCCGCAGAGGGGAGAGGTCACAGTATGATGAATCTTCAATCAACTTAGAGAACAAATCAATAACCGATTGAAATCCATTATACCCCCATTCACATAAAATATCAACACGATCAAGCACATAATAGATACTTGAAATATGATCCACAAACGGGATAGCAATATAACCACATGGTAAAATATACTCATGCCAATCAATGCCATAATGCAACATTTAAGTAATACACTATGCATAGTATCATCAACAAATATGAATGATAACAAATAAATTCACAAATGGAATAACCATACAACTACATAGTAAACATATCCACACATTGGGATAACATAACAACTTGTCAAATATTCCACACTTGGGAAGCCACATAACACTTGCCAAATAATCCACAAAGGGGATAAACAATATAGTCACATGGTAAAATAGAATATCAGGAAATGATCATTACATATTTAGTTTATAAAACCAATTCCATTTGAGAGATCACCTAAAAATACTCAATTTGGACTCTTGAACCATCCAATTTCGAGTCCGTATGAATTAACTATGATTTATTCAATTTCCACTCAACTTCTAACGTACAATACTACCTGCTGTAACCAAATCAGATTTTTGGGACATAAGGATAACTTCTTTAGCTATGAAACCATCACATTCAGAAAGTACTCAGAAAAACACCCAATTTAGACCCAAGAACCATCCAATTCCGATTTAATATGATTAAGTTATGACCATCACAAGATTGCTAAACGAATTCCTGGTTCGAAGGTGAAGTTAGGATTCCTGGGGTCTTGGGCGACCGCCCAAACCTCTTGGGCGACCGCCCAAGAGGGTTTTCAAGGAAATGTGAGTTTACGCCAAGCATGGGCGGCCGCTCACCCCTTGGGCGACCGCCCAAGCCTCCTGCCACCCCAAACTTAGGTTTTTAACCCCTTTAACCCTAGTTCTTCCTTCCCTCTACCATTGATTATTCAAGAACACCCAAGAACACCTTCATTTCACCAAATCCCAAACAAACATGTAAATTCCAAAACCAAGTAATATAGATTTAGATTTCTCACCACAAGAATTCCAACCCATCTCATTAACATATTTCAAGTTAAACTCTCTTAATCCAACCAAACACATTTCCTTATACCCTTGATCAACTACTATGAACCAAGACATCATTCTCTAACATTAACCCATTTTCCCAAGCTCCAAGAAGGTTCCCTAGGTATCAAAGCAACCATTATAAAACAATCACAACATTAAATCATTCATGAGCATACAAAGAAGGGAAGTCATAATAACTCACCTTAGGGTTTTGAAAAGGGAAGGTTGATCTTTCTAGCTTGATGAATTCTCCTAGGTGATTCCACTTCAAAAATGCCCTTAGATTTGAATTTGGAGAAGAAGTAGCTTGGCATTCAAAGCTTGGGGAAAAGGGGCTTCCATGGAGCTTCTCTAGGAAAATGTGGGATGAATGAATGAAGGAGGAGGAAGAAGAGGAGTGAGGAGGATGAAGAAGGGGCGGATGGAGGGAGTATGGGGAGAGGAGAGGGAAACACTTGGGGATTTGGAGTGAAGAGGAATTGGCCCCCTCTTCTAAAGGCTTTCAACAACAAATTAAATCATTCCCTAAATATTTATTCTACTCATTTTAACCTCCTCTCACTATTTATCCTATTTTCATTTTTATTATTTCTTCAAGGTTCTTATTTAATGTCTAATAAATTCATAAAGGATTCTAAATTTACTTCTCACCCAAATTATCTTAAATTAAAAATTTTAAAGACATAATTGAACACATAAGTCAACATAAATATTTGAAGCATATAATATAATATTTAAAATTAGTGCCTAGGGTTGGGGTCGTTACACTCACTCCCCCTTAAAAAAAATTCGTCCCGAATTTGACTGTCACTTACCCTAAGGTTCAAATAGCAAAGGTTACCTTTCACACATTCTAGCTTAACATTTTCAATTAGACTTCTCAAAGGCATGATTCTACTATACATTTTCACAACTTAAATACTCTAAGACTTCAATTCCCAATTAGTCTCATCAATGCTATGATTCTTTCCAAGATTCTAATTTCATTAATAATGTGTTATAACAACTTGATACTCCGAGAATACCATACCATTATTGCTAACCCGAATTTTCACGACCTCAAAGAAAGTATATTTAAATGAAAAGTATTACATCTTAGGTTACCCAATACATTACGATATTACAATTAAATTTCAAATACTCTATAAGATGATCTAAGTCGGTCTTTAAGTCAAATCACCCCAACAATTTAGAGATCGATATTTTCTTCCCGAACCACACCTCATAAGGTTTTGTCTAAATGCTAGAAGGATAACTGCTATTATACGCACTCAACCTCCGGGAACCATAAGTCCTATTGACCACTAACTTCCATTGTACCTGCCCGTAGCATAACTTCAACAATACGTAATTATCCCTCAAATTTTTGCAAGGTCAAACTTAATAGCATCCATACATTCTAAAATGATCCTTTCCAATTGATGTCTATCCAATCCATTTAATACTATGGGGTTTATACCACTAAACGATCCCCTAACATAAATGAGGACTTGATCAAAGAACTGCATCACTATAAACATATACAATGAGTAGAAAATACAATCAATCTTCTATAAATAACAACCTACTCCTTTTTACTTCCAAGGTAACTCAATCACAAAACCCATCGTTTTAATACTCTTAAGTTCAACCTAGAACTCTAAGTATTTTAATAAATCTTCTAACTTCAACATTCTATTATCACCATTCAAAGTTCCAATTATGTTCAGGTCCAGTGACAGATAATTATTCAACTCAAAAGGTTGGCCGCCCACAACGGAGCCGATTCAACTCCAATACAAAAACCAAGTCTACAAATGACTTCCACATTAATAACTCCACAATTCATCAATTATTTCTCGGATCACTACTATTAATACAATTAATCGCTATAGGGAAAAATAAGTTGCCTTCCTACGAGCTTCTGCACAAATTACATCTTTAGGATACCAAAGGATAGACAAAAAGAGATCTAGCGAGACTCGAAGGGTTTATTTATTTAAAAGCTGTCCCCATACCAGCTTTAATTAACTAAACCATTCAAAATCTTTAAGAAATCTTTAAAATTTTTGATACGTTAACAAAATAACTTGAGTGATCTAATTATCTACAACCGTCCCATACCAGTGGTAGATAATTAAATTACTCACAGATTTTTAATGCACACCAAGGACTGATCATTGACCTTATTAAATCATACTATCCCCGAAGGGCACAAATACTCACACTTGAGTATGTCCAATATAAAATCTCAAGTTCTAAAACACATTTAAAACAATTTTTAACATGACATACTTGTTCGACCTCTATTTATAGTATAGCCACCACTCATAATATTTATACTTAGTTAAATTCTTTATAAGAAAACAAAATCTTGCGATACTAATATTATCCCGATAAATAACACTTAAAACAATCCTTAAGATTATAACTAAGTAAATCATCCTCAAATTGCGATTACACCTTAATAGTACTGTAACTAACTTACCTCTCGATAACCATCAACAACTAAAAATTCACATAACGCCAATACCTACCGAACACCACACTAATTCCTCATATGAGTCACGCAACTAAGTCAACCTATAGGGTGAAACCATCCTCATTTTATTTACTCAACTAATGATAATCGTCTCTCAAAACAATCCAGATACATATATTATCAATTCTGAAGTTGATCCTATAAGTCACCAATAACTACATCTATTACACTTCTTCATATTTACCCTATTTACTTCTCCATAACCAACACACCACCCCAGACCAAAACGGTCATACTAGATACAAATGTTGTCTTAAGTACATCCTTACAACAATTATTCTCTACAATCGTAACACTCCGAAAATTTCGACTAATAACCATTCGGCAATCCTACTAGTTTCTCAAATCGAGTCCTACAAATCATCAACAAGGGATAACGAATACTTATTCTTCACAGCTTACCTATTTGAGATCTCTAATCTATGAATAACCACCAAGTATCATCTTTTCTAAATACAAGAACAATTTATCCTTATCGAGAGTCGCTAAGCTAGTTATCTTCTTTATCAATTAATTTCTTAAGTTGAATCATCAATTCCATCATCCCAATTTGTATACTCTATCTAGGGATCCGAATACCAAAATAGTGACTTATCTCTACTCGGCTTCAATATCCTGGTATGATACCCGATGAAAACCCTTTTGAAACTCACTTGAAAAACACCACTTAGTCAACTTATAGGGTGATATTACTTACAAAAATATCCGATTTCCTATTCAATTTAGTAGCCAAAATTCGATCAATCTCTCCTTAGAGAATACTTATAGCACCTAAGGCAAAGATATATTAGTTCCATAAGATCTCTTACTCGCGATATTTTATACTCATATAATCTCACTTAGACTATCACTTTCAATACTAGTCTCATATATCTAGTCTCCACCACGAGACACCAGATTGTGTCAATGCTTGCGGGGTTATACAACCATAAACCACTCTTAATAGGCCATAGACCGACTCTAAACTAAGAGTTCACTAATTCATTTACCACCGCTCATGAGAGAACTCAAGGTTCTTTTAAATCAAGATAACACACAACTCAAATAACCTTCACATTCCTTAGGCCATACTTTCGACATTTACGCATATGTGACATAACAGCAATTAATAATTTATCCGCCTCCACTACACATGGAGGTAAATCAAACGTAGGTAAGGAGACTCGCTCCTTGCGACAGTCCTCCTCGAACACAACAACTACTCAAATAATTCAGGTTAATATAACGATGATTCACGGATTGGTAACTCGACCAAATCCACCGGCAATACATGCCCACTTAATCACAACTACCAAGATAATTAAGGATGATTCGAGGTACGACCCCATCGGAGTAGAACCTCCAAAGACATAAGGTAACTCTTAGGCCAATTATGCAAATAAAGATGAATGTAAGGCCACAAGAGAGCGTATGAACGAGGATTTATAAAAGTATGAATCCTAACTCCCGAGACAGTAAAATACCTCAAATGAGGGGGAAATCTATCTTTCCATAACTCACCCTTCCTTGATTCCTTGGTTGATCAATATCATTTCACGCCTTTGAACAAATTCCCGCATTAAACTCTCGACGTAAGTTATCGCACACTCTCACTCGCCTAGACTCTACCCGAGAACTCTAACCGAGCTCGATACTCAACCTGTGAGGACCCCGACCCGAACCTACACGTGTCCCGAGCCGGAGCGTCCTCAAACTAACCCAAATCTCCTAATACTTTAAAAACTTTGATTTAACTTCCAAACATAAACACAACCATTTCAAAATAATTCTACTCATTCCACCTGGAGGAAAAGTTGACCAACCATGAAAATAATAAAGCTGCTTTAGTTACAAAAGATATCGAATATAATATGGAATTAAAGTTTATGAATACAACCCTTTAAAAGAATTATGCTAACACACACTTTCTACCCAATCTAAACATAACCCGACAATTCCCAAAATACCACTTCTAACTCCTTTCCGCCCGACTTGGCCGGTCCACTGCCTCGGGATCTAAAACAAGAAGGGAGAGGGTGAGAATAAATCTCAATGAGCTATTATGATATGCAAAGAAGATGCCAAACAAAGTGCAACACATAGCATGGTAGCACATAACACACTAGGAGAGCGGTAAACACATTCCGTTACCTTGGTTTACCTTTCCCGTCCGAACAATAAGTCGTATAACCGTGGGTATCAATACTCCACTACATCTCGTGAATGTATATTCACCGTATCCCATACCATGTAACCGAGACAGTTATGCTTATAACTTCATCTCCGTGAACCGCTTAGGCATATTCACATCTTATAAAACCCGTTTTCCAGTGGAAAATATAAGACATCGGCATTCCTATGAACCGACCGCACATATCCATAGAAGCCGAACCCCGGTCGCGGCCGCAGAGGGGAGAGGTCACAGTATGATGAATCTTCAATCACTTAGAGAACAAATCAATAACCGATTGAAATCCATTATACCCCCATTCACATAAAATATCAACACGATCAAGCACATAATAGATACTTGAAATATGATCCACAAACGGGATAGCAATATAACCACATGGTAAAATATACTCATGCCAATCAATGCCATAACGCAACATTTAAGTAATACACTATGCATAGTATCATCAACAAATATGAATGATAACAAATAAATTCACAAATGGAATAACCATACAACTACATAGTAAACATATCCACACATTGGGATAACATAACAACTTGTCAAATATTCCACACTTGGGAAGCCACATAACACTTGCCAAATAATCCACAAAGGGGATAAACAATATAGTCACATGGTAAAATAGAATATCAGGAAATGATCATTACATATTTAGTTTATAAAACCAATTCCATTTGAGAGATCACCTAAAAATACTCAATTTGGACTCTTGAACCATCCAATTTCGAGTCCGTATGAATTAAGCTATGATTTATTCAATTTCCACTCAACTTCTAACGTACAATACTACCTGCTGTAACCAAATCAGATTTTTGGGACATAAGGATAACTTCTTTAGCTATGAAACCATCACATTCAGAAAGTACTCAGAAAAACACCCAATTTAGACCCAAGAACCATCCAATTCCGATTTAATATGATTAAGTTATGACCATCACAAGATTGCTAAACGAGTGCAGTTCGAAATTGAAGTTAGGATTCCTGGGGTCTTGGGCGACTGCCCAAACCTCTTGGGCGACCGCCCAAGAGGGTTTTCAAGGAAATGTGAGTTTCGCCAAGCATGGGCGGCCGCTCGGCCCCTCGGGCGACCGCCCAAGCCTCCCGCCGGCCCCAAACTTAGGTTTTTAACCCCTTTAACCCTAGTTCTTCCTTCCCTCTACCATTGATTATTCAAGAACACCCAAGAACACCTTCATTTCACCAAATCCCAAACAAACATGTAAATTCCAAAACCAAGTAATATAGATTTAGATTTCTCACCACAAGAATTCCAACCCATCTCATTAACATATTTCAAGTTAAACTCTCTTAATCCAACCAAACACATTTCCTTATACCTCGATCAACTACTATGAACCAAGACATCATTCTCTAACATTAACCCATTTTCCCAAGCTCCAAGAAGGTTCCCAGGTATCAAACAACCATTATAAAACAATCACAACATTAAATCATTCATGAGCATACAAAGAAGTGGAAGTCATAATAACTCACCTAGGGTTTTGAAAAGGGAAGGTTGATCTTTCTAGCTTGATGAATTCTCCTAGGTGATTCCACTTCAAAAATGCCCTTAGATTTGAATTTGGAGAAGAAGTAGCTTGGCATTCAAAGCTTGGGGAAAAGGGGCTTCCATGGAGCTTCTCTAGGAAAATGTGGGATGAATGAATGAAGGAGGAGGAAGAAGAGGATGAGGAGGATGAAGAAGGGGGGCGGATGGAGGAGTATGGGGGAGAGGAGAGGGAAACACTTGGGGGGATTTGGAGTGAAGAGGGAATTGGCCCCCCTCTTCTAAAGGCTTTCAACAACAAATTAAATCATTCCCCCTAAATATTTATTCTACTCATTTTAACCTCCTCTCACTATTTATCCTATTTTCATTTTTATTATTTCTTCAAGGTTCTTATTTAATGTCTAATAAATTCATAAAGGATTCTAAATTTACTTCTCACCCAAATTATCTTAAATTAAAAATTTTAAAGACATAATTGAACACATAAGTCAACATAAATATTTGAAGCATATAATATAATATTTAAAATTAGTGCCTAGGGTTGGGGTCGTTACACTGGTTGTCAAAGTCAAACTCGCTACACGGTGTAGCGAGTTTCAAAAAGTGGGACATTTTGAAGAAAAGTTTGAATAGTAAATCACTTTGATAAATAAAATATTAAAAGTGAATTAATTGAGAAAAAATTCGAGAAAATGTTGTATGGAAAACAAGTGGAGAAAAATAATCTTTTATATATTAAATTTTAATTGTTAAATACAATAACATAATTTTACCGTGCATCGCACGGGAGTAATGCTAGTTTTCTTTAAAAATGGAGACGGTGGGAAATTGAAAAATAAAAGGGGAGTGCTAAAGTACGCGGCCAGGGCCGGTCTTGTGAAATTTGGGGCCCAAGGCAAGTTAGTTGGTTGGGGCCCTTAAATTCCACTCACGAACAACAGTGCGATAGCATTCTCGAATATCTATTTCTCTTTTTTTTTTCTTCGTCGTTATTTTAATTTGAGGTATTTATTTTCAACTTTTCTTATGTTTTAGCATTATTGAACTGTTGTTAAATCGTAGATCAATGAGTATTAGATATTAATAAAAATTTCAAATTTTCGGTTTAGACAATTGGATTTGATATTAGAATGGGTTGAGATAATTGTAAGAAGTAAAAAGAAAAATAATGCAACAGATTTTTAAAATAATTGCAAAAGATTTAAAGAAATATTTGACCAAAATGATAAATGCAAATAATTTAAATAAAATTTCAATATCACTAAAATACATTGTAAAAAGAAAAATAAAATTTGCTAATTAAATTTAAATGTTTAAGAGAAGAGTTGTTTGGGAAAAAGAATAGTTAGGAAACCAAATTAGAAGTGAAAGAGAGAGAGAAGCTGTTTGGGAAAAAGAAAAAGTAACTAATTGCAAAGCGACAAGACTCGAACAAGGGTGAACTGGTTGTGTATGCAAGGACATTCAGTAAAACACCCCTACCGCTGGGACACCAAATTCTTTTTATATTAAATTGGAGTTTATTATATATATTCAGTAAAATTAAAAATTTGGGGGCCCTAAATTTAACCAAAATTTCAGGGGCCCTAGGCGACCGCCTTACTCGCCTAGGGAACAGGGCCGGGCCTGTACGCGGCATGGGTAAATGCGCACCCCTTATGATTAATTATTTCAGAAATTTAGGAGATTAATGATACATAATCATAAAAATTAACAATTTTCTTTTCTTAAATGAAGTATAGACAATAGACGTAGTTTGTGCGCTCCTGAGTTTTAAAAACGAAATAAAAGAAGCAAAATGGAAGGAAATCTAATATATTTTTCCCTAAAGTTGCTCTCGATATTTTTTAGCAAGGAAATGAAAGAAAAATGAGATTTTTTTAAAAAAAAATCTCTGCTACACAATCCTCTCAAAAGTTGAAGGAATTTGAAGAAAATAAAATTTTATAAAACAAAATTTTTTGTTAAACTTATTTTACCCGTCAAGTATAACCCTCTCTTTTCCTTTCATTAATGGTACAAGTGTAATTTATTTATTTTTCCTTCTTTTTCTTCCAAAACTTAGGAATACTTCATATTAAATTTCCTCCACTTCTCTTCTTTCCCTTCCCCTTCTCTCCCCTCCCTTTCTCTTCTCTCTTCTTTAAAAATTTGGGAGCGAACCCATAGCAAATGAGTGAAAGAAAATATGAATGTACATAATAATTATGTTCTATATACTCCCTCCGTCCCACCTTAGTGTAGAGTAAGGTGGTGGGCACAATAACTAAGAAATATTATTAAGATAATGAAAATGTGTGGTAGAAAATGAAGAGAGAGAATGAGTGGAATCAGACAATAAGAGGCTTGGCCAATAAATCAGTATGCTGGAAAATGAAGAGAGAGAATGAGTTGATGGGGTAGGGAAAATAAAAAATAATAAAAACTTTCTAATTTTGGATGGGCCTACACTAAGGCTGGGACTGACGAAAAGCTAAAGTTGTTTCACACTCAAGCGTGGGACCTGAGGAGTATATGAGAAAAATATGCTCATTTTTTTGTTGCACAAACGCTGTCATTTGGACAAAGTAACTATATATTCCCCCTAGGATTTTTTATTTATTTTTTTTTTTTTTGGAATGATACAGAAATGAAATTAAAGAGAAGTGTTATTTAACTTAGTAGAATATTATGTGGTGTGCGTATAAAAAGTAAGGTAGACGAGAGAAAGTAAACTACTCCCTCCGTCCCAATAAGTGCTTCACCCTTTTGGGTGGGCACGCAAATTATGGAAATGGGAGGAAAAAATAAATGTTGTGAGTGTAATTTGAAAATAGGAGAGAGAATTAGTGGAGGGGATAATAAATTATAATGGTGTTGTAAGTATTAAAATAATGTAGGAGAGAGAATGAGTGGAGAAAATAGTAAAGATTCTTTGCCAAAAAAGGAAAGGTGAAGCTTCTAACGGGACGCCCTTTTGGGTAATTAGTGAAGCTTTTATTGGGACGGAGGGAGTATATAGTATATACTCTCTCTGTCCCATTTGGAATTGAATTTTTTTAAATGATATGAAAATTAAGGAAAAGTGTTAGTGAAATAGGTATTATGAATATGAAAAATGGAGTAGAAGAGAGAAAACGTGATAGAGAGAAGTAAATGAGAAGTTGTTGTGAGTGTGACAAATGCGTCATTCTAAAAAAAAAACATTTTCATTTTAATATTGTCCTGTTCCGAGTGATACACTCAAAATATGTTAATTCGAGTTGGATAAAGGGAATGTGTGTATATATATATATATATATATATATATATATATATATATATATATATATATATATATATATATATATATATATATATATATATATCCAATCTCACAAAAATGTGAAAAAACTGAACACAATAACAAATAATAAATTTGATTTTAAATAATTATTTTACAAAAAAATATGATTATTTCTTGGGAAGGAAATGATACTGATGCTACAAAAAATTAACTCACCGAGGATACCGAAACTAGATGGAATACACGGCTGTTCATGACATTAAATCTCCAATAGCGATCTATAAAACAATGCAATGTTAAGGGTATGGGTCTTTCCCCTCAAAACCATCCGGGTTGAAAATCATCAATCTACTCTTTGAATGTATAAATATTGAATATTTAGAAAGAGATTTTAGAATTTTGAGAGAGGGAGAGAGATAGTGTGAACCTAAACTTGATTGAAATGAAAGGTCTCCTTTGTATTAATTGTGAGGATGGGCTTTAGCCCTAAAATTCATGATAACTCATTTGCCCACATTCATCATAAGGTCTTAGGGCTCGTTTGGTGGGCTGATAAAATCAGTATGTATTAATATGGAGGAGGTTAGTAATTCAGAAATTAATAATATCACCCTTTTTTTATGATAAATAAGAAGGATAAGAGGTGTTAAATATATTTATCGGTTGTCTTTGGATAATTACTACGGTTGCATTTAATCTACCAAACATACTTTTATTGAACTAATAATCCTATTCGATCATTTATCGACCTATCAAACGACCCATTAGAGTTTTTAATATCAATAATGATCATTTTATTTTCATAATATTACATATTTTTTATGTATTTATAATGTTCATTTTACCCCCTTAAACAAATCATGTTTACCATAAAAAAAAAAAAAAAAAAAAAAAAATTATAATAACATCAGATGCCTTTAGATGCCTTTTCGGAGATGGAAAGAATATTGCGATTGAAATATTGAAATGAGATAAGGATGGGCTTCTATTTTTGGTAAAAAAAAATGTAACGGTCATGTCTCGGGAACGGGAGCTGTTTTCTTTTGCTCGATATGTGTGACAATACAGTACATTGCCCTTGTACATTTAAAACTTAAGAAATACGGAGTATTCATTATAAAAAAAAAAAAAATACTCCTACACACAAGCAAACATGTGAACTAAATCGGAGGTGGCTTCGATAAAACTCCTCCGGCGTGAGAATAAGTGACTGGTAACTGAGCTTAACAACAATGGAACTTATAGAGAGAAAGAGCTTAGAGAGTGTGAGAGAGACTTACAAATAGTGTTTTCTTCAAGGCGTATATACTAGCATGCAGCATGTGCCTTGCACATGCTGGACACGTGTCAGTCATCCAGACCAAGTCCCAACCACCCTCAAAGATAGTGAAAAATTAATGTTCACCTTGTCACATCATACTGTTTTGACGGTTGTAGTGGGGTACGGTCGTGTCAGCACGTCAATCATTCACACTTATCAGTCACATTTGTCGCTCAGAAACAATAACGCACATATTGTCGCCAATCCCAACCACTACTCGCGCTATACTTATCGTCTATCAGTTCTACCAAAACACGCCGCCTACTACCAATGTGTACTTCTCGCATACCGCTTATTCTCACGCCTCGACTTATTCTTGCGCCAACATACTACTCGTCTATTAACGAGGGGTTACCTTTACTATACATTTTATACGCCCTTGGCACACTTGACCTACATGGCCCACCTGGCCCACTTGGCCCATTTCGCCACATTGGGCCTAATGTACTGTTTAGGCACAAATCTTTATTTCGCAATCACATCAAATTCGATTTTCACATGTTTGTTGAATTATGCAGAAGCCTCAACTTGAGCTAGAACTTCGACGAATTTTAGATTTTCTTTCTCACTACAAGAAAAATGTGTTTTTGTCACATTTTATTTGTCACGGTCCGTCAACCGTGGCAAATAATTTTCCATAAATCACGGTTCTTTTAACCGTGACAATTAATTATTATTTGTGCCGGTTCCATGATTGACCGTGGTTTACCCGTTAAACATTGTTTTAATTTTTATTTTTACGTTCAAAATCTCTCTAACTCCCAGCAAGCGCCTTCTCCAAATTCTCCCAGCAAGCGCCTTCTCCAAATTCTCCTCTCAAATTCACGACCTCCCTCCAAAAATTCCCGCTCAATCCAAAGCCAAATCCAAATCCAAACCCATATCGTTTCTGATTTCCTTTCCTCTCTCTCTTAGAATTCTAACCTAATTAGGATTTCAGCCAGCGCAGTTCAAAGTCGCAAACTGCAAACATTCAACGCAAACTCTGAAATCTTCATACGGAAATCGCAAATCAAATCCAAATCGTTTCTGATTTCCGATTCCTCCTAGAATTCTTAGCTAATTAGGATTTCGGCGACTTCTTATTGGCGCAGTTCAACGCAAACCGCAAACCTAGAAATCTTCATACGCGACATATTCTTGAGGTAATCGATAGCTATGGTGTTCAATATTGCTTATGTAGTCCTCAATTATGTTAGTAATCAATTTTTATTGACGAAACGCTTACAGATACAGAGTAGTACTAGCGAGACCTGTCGAACTGCAGGTTTAGTGGCAAATAATCTACTGTCTTTGCTTATTGGTTCGCTAGATGTATATGTTTTCAAGTTACAACCTTGTTGTAGTCTTAATGCGAGATGCGGAACAAACATCTCGTACACCTATATATATATATATATATATATATATATATATATATATATATATATATATATATATAGTTCGGTAGTATTAATTTTTGTTAATTCTCAACTTGAACCCATGTATCATGTTTTTGTACTTAGTACGGGCTACTTGAATCACTTTAGTTGCTTAATTTGAAAAGCTAGACCCTCCTGTTATGAGATGCTTGAAAAGAGAAGTGAAAATGTTTCATTAGGATTTCTTCCAAGGGCCGTAAGTATCAGACTTGTTAGGTATTGGTTTCATCATGCTCGTTAATAACAGTCCTTTTTGGACATATGTGATTTGGCACCCTAATAAATTTTTATTTGTATATTTCCCTTTCGTTTCTTGACCAAATATTACTACTTTGAACCTTTGTGTAGTCAGATTCCGTCACGCTTATCCTAAGTATATATTGTGGGCTTGTATAATGATTTCCATGACTCAAATTTTGGAAGTCTTATGGACACAATTTTTGTGTTCATTGTCCCAGAATCACAGGAGTTACAGACGGGCCAGTAGGACAGATGACAATATTCTATTGCGGAAAAGTGAATGTCTATGATGATGTGCCAGGTACTTTTTTTCACTTTTTTTTTTTTTGAATTTTTCTTTTATATGAAATGCCTATTATGCGAGATGATTCGGTAGCTAAGTGCAACATTAATCACGCTAACCGACAATTTCTAGGCACAGCACTAATGCAGCTTGCTGCAAGCCCATTCCCTCTCCCGAATGAGGCTACATTCGATGGAAATGCAGCAGTGTTTCCTTGCCTTGCCATTTACAAGCTCCAAGAGTCAAAGTACGCTCAGATTCTTCTGCTATGCTCTCGCCGACCTCACAAACAGGTAGCTTAGAAAGTTATTAGCATCCTCGTTCTGAACATTTACTTGCTGCAAATTTTGGGGATCAAGTTAGTTCCCGTTTTTCTTTACGATCGGCTTACGGTGGTAAAATGTCCGAGTGATCTGGGTAGTCTGTCAGTTGTTCTCTTTTGATTTGAGAATCTTTCGCAAACTAAACATTTGGAAGCCACAAATGACACACTGGCCACTGTTCAGTTTTAAGATCCAGGAATATTATGAGACTTGAGTTAGTGGTGAAGAGGGATGAATTTTTTAGGAATAAGTTGTTTGTGTGATATACTAACATGTCAGATTGATAAATATACCTACAGTGAGAATAATGGACAACACTGTTTGCACGAGAGAAGAATGCAACATGCTTCGTGAAGATAATCTTTGGTAAATTGTGGGGTGGGATTGGGAAATAATCAATCGAGTTGTTTCAAGAACTTCCATGTATATCAATTATTCTCCATCATTTACTTAAGGAACTTCCCGTCGAGTAGTACGTTCGAATGCGGTGGAAATTCTTCAACTTATTGGAGTATAATATTGATTGTTCCTTCGATCGGGTATTATTACATACATTTGACTTGCCATAAGGGCTTTTCAAGTATTATACTTGGTGTGTATGTCTTGATGCTTTCCTTTTAGTAGTTAAACTTTTCAGCATGCGGTGCTTAAATTATAAGCTACTTGAATCAAGGCGAGTGAGGGGATATCCCAAGTGAACATGGTTGATGCAGTGATTGGTAAAGTAATTCAGGGACTACTGATTCTATGCTTCTGTTTTCTCCGCGTGGGAAACCAGACTAAGCCTTATATATTCAATCTTATATCCGGGAAACCATATTCTGTTAAAAGGCTTTAAAACCAAGGTTTAAACGCCTTCAAACTTGGTCTGGTCATCGATCTACTATCATAGAATTGTTCGATCGGCTAGTTGAGGAATTGCTCTATTGCACAACTCTAAATTGAGTGCGGTTTTGAGTCGTTCCTTAGTGAACCGGTCCCCGAGATTGACTTAAGGGTCGAAAAGCGTAGTCAATGGACAACATGTTAATATTCCTGTAGTACCCCTTGTTGGTCCCGAGGGACGGAGGAGACTAGGTTAGCCGAAATATGGTTTATAGGTTCAAGTATGTAAGGTGACCCTGCTTTTCAGTATTTTCTTTCCCATGGTAGAACTTCTCTCTGTCTTATTGAAAGTATTTAACTTATCTTAGTTTGTCATTATGAAAGTGGTGTTTTAGAGTACTTGGGGGGTGTTCATTCTTGCGCTCTTTGGTACTTTCTTGCCGAATATAATAATTGGTGATACTTATGCCTACTTTGTCCTTGTTATTCATGGGCTGGACATACTTGGGAGGTTGATTGGAAGAAGGGTACCAAAATGCTCTGTTCATGTTTGCTACATCGGTTTCTTAATGGTTTCGTTTTGAAGGTTGACCTTGAAAGATCCATATGTTTGTATTGCCATGTCCGACCTTCAAAAGTTTGTATTGCCGTGTCGTCACGGGGAGAAGTTGAGAGGTCAAACCTTGCTACAGCCAAATGATAAGATTTTTTGGCCGAGACTTAGTCCTTCACGCATAGCCGTAATCTTGTTTTTCATCACATGTTTGTGTAGCTTATTGTTGCACGAGGAATACTTTTGTTGTCAGTTTGGATTTTGTGCTCCTTTGCGTTCCACTGGCCTTGGTTTGTGCATGCACGTGCCTTTGAGGTTGACGTGATTGTCAAAGAAGGCGACTTTTCCCACCGATCCTTACCATTGTGATGTTGCTATCCAAGGTTGTGTACTGGATCGATTGTAGTAGAATGTTTTATTTTATTTTCTTGGCAATGCATCTTTCGTATGATGATGGTGATGATAGTCATCGGTAACTTAATTTCGTGCCAAAAGTTAACATGATTTTACTTAGCATTTTTTCTGATTTTCGTGCTACTTCCTGCCAAATGTTTTTCGTAAGTTTAATGTTAACAATTTCAGGTTGCTACACAAAAGAGTCTTGATGAGTACTTGACTATTGTGGATGCTTTTATGGATATTGTCCTTCAACATCAGATGGTAAGTCGGCTTTTGAATTTATAGTTGTTTCATCTTGTATATTCTGTTTGGTTGTTCTATCACATTTTTGACCTTTTGTCCACCATTGATTATGTAAATTACTAGTACTTATACCCGTGCCGATGGCACGGTGACAATATGCAAAAAATAAGCATTAAGGAAACATTATCATTTCTTTTCCATGCCTCTCCTCACTCCAACCCACCCCCACACACCGCCACCGTAGACCCTTCAAGAAAAAACAGACACAGAAAAGGAGTCAAGGGAGCAATGACCAATATGAAGCTTCACTAATTAGATGAACACAAGTTCAATGTTCCAACCTATTGATTGTTATTTCATAACATAAGCTCAAAACACAAATATTTTTTAGAGAAGTTGGAAGCTAATAGGAATGTAGAAATGAATATCACCCAATCAAAATAAAGAAAAAACAAAGAAGAGAACATATTTATGCAAATCGTTATGCATTCACTAATGACTACTCGTATATGCTTAGAAACAATAGACTAACCACCATTATTACCCTAGATGTTTACCACATATCATGTCTGTCCGCCCCATTTGGAGAACTCTTTATTAATTTACTCCCTCCGTCCCATCATAATGACAGTCCCATTTGACTAATCAAACTTTTAATAATATTTTTTTTTCATTTTCATCATTACCCTTAATGAGGCTCAAGTATTCTTCGTTTACTCCCAAAGTAAAAGAGTAACTGCTGGTTGAGTAGTAGACCGAGTAAACTGAGCCCTGAGGTTCATTGAGCTGGAAATTTTTTAATTTTCAGAAGTCACTACTGAAGATTCATGAGCAATTAAAATATGTCAACGATATTCTAAAATATGAAGTACTCGTGAATTTGTTTATGTTTTCAATTGTCAACGATATTCATTCACTTACTTATGAAGATTTGTTTTTCTGTATACACATGACAGGATTGGAGCCTTGATGATGTCTTTTTGATCTTCAACTTCAAAACTTTGATGTTTTAGACTAGATTATGGCCATGATTACACTTTTGTACATGTTCTAACAGTACAAATGCTTAATAGTAGCAAATGCTTTATAAATAGTTGTTAGATTTGACTTACTAGAATGAATTATTTAGGATTTTTGTTTAAGCACTTGTATCACCGTTTGTGAATTTTTATGAAAATTTATGCATTACGGTTAAAATTGTCATTTAACTCTTTTATTGCTACTAAATGTATTACAATGAATATATAGTACACTAGGTTTTATGATTAAAAAAAAAAATCTATATATCACAGTTTTGAATTGTGTTACAAATTTGAAAAACACACATTACGGTATCATTTGTCACGTTAATTACCAATACAAATAATGATTTATATGTCACACATAACTTTTGTGACGGTTCACAAACTGTCACAAATATTACAAATTGCACCGTTTTTAAAATGTCACAACAACTGTGACAAATAAAAATTACTATTTGTCACGGTTTAGAAAATGTCACAACAACCGTGACAAATAAAAAATTAACATATATCACACTTATTGTGCTACGGTTTTTAACCGTGACCATAACCGTAGCAAATACTATTTGTCACGGTTTAGAAAACGTAGAACGGTATAAGCGACGCTCACAAAAGCCTCGGACGTAAAAACGTGACAAAACCGTGGTAAATACTATTAGCCACGGTTTTATCTCTATTTACCACGGTTCGACGACCGTGGCTAAAAACCCTGATTCTTGTAGTGTCTCTACTCTTCTCTGTAGGATAGTGGCTCAATGGATTTACCTATATATATAGGCCCAGGGTTTAAAGTAGATAAGGGAACTAGCATTGTTTTAAGAAAACTGATGCTATCACGTCAAAATGGTTGCACAGGACGGACTGATCGGGGATGGCAAAGATATCCGATCCGGATTAACGTCCCTCGGGTCCGATGTAATATGGAACCTACAAGACAAATCACTGTTAGGGTGGGGGGCCTTTCCCCCCAAAACACTCCGGCGTGAGAATCATCAATCTGATTCATAACATTTCATATATAAACATAATACTTTACTTTCTAGAGAGAGAGAGGAGAGAGAGAGCTTATAACTCAAAAAACTTAGAACTCACATTGCAAATGGAGGGAGGGAGTATATATAGTCAAGAGAGTCATCATCATTATCATCTTTACTTTACACGTGTCACGCCGTCATTGGAGGGATATCTAACATGAGATGCGTGTATGGATATAATGTTCGATGTTTTAGCTAAATTTAGGGGGATGGTTAATTTTCAGTTGTATGTGACGTTATCCAGAGTTTAAAACACTGTACACAAAGACCATTTATAGGTATTCACCAAGTTTAAACCGTGATGCAGGGGTTGGTCCAATTAAACAAACACTTGTATCAACTCAAACTTCAAATTATGATAACAACGCATGCCCAAATGATCCAGTTGATGATGATAATTCTAAAGATGATGTAGATTAAGAAGAAGAAGAAGAAGAAGAAGAAGAAGAAGAAGAAGAAGAAGAAGAAGACGACACTGATGTAGATGCAATGATAGACGATGTTGATGATGAATATCAGGAGGGTAGTGGTGATTTTGATGTCGATTTGGGAGAGGGTGATGATGGGCCGATTGATGATGACGTGAAAACACATTTGGTTAATTATAAAGCGCCGAAAATCGAAGGTATGAGAGAGCAGATTATCATTTTTACATTGATATTGGTTGTTCTGCTCGACAAGAAAAAGGCTTTATTGATTACCATAATGCACCTAGTTTTTCAGTTTGGGATCTGGAGAAACATGAAATTGATAAAGGGATACGCTTTTCTAGCAAAAACGAGTCGCAATTTGATATAAAAAGATACCATATTCGCACCAATCGCCGGTTCAGGGTAAGAAAGAGCACAACTCACACATGGGTAATTGAATGTCTATTAAAAAAAATTCCATGCAATTTTTATATTCGTGTGAGTAGGAGGAAGTTTGGCTATTGGAAAGTGACCAATTATAAGGCTTCTCATTAATGCTTATATTCAGCAGAAAGTCGATATCACCCCAACCTAGATGTGAATTTTATTGGTCGGCAAGTAGTTAATCTTATTAAGGTCGATTCAGATGTCAAGATTGGAGTTATTATTGCACATATCAGTGGTATGTTTGGAAAGGAAATTACCTATAAGAAAGCATGGTGTGAAAAGCAAAAGGGCATTGCAGAGGTTTTTGGAGATTGCGAGGAAACTTATATAAGGTTACCCCGCGTCCTATCAGCCATCCAAAAATATAACCCCAGAAATATTGTTGAGTATACTCATCCTCCTCCTCATGTCGGTGAATTACACTTGTTTCAATGGGTGTTCTGGGCATTTGGGCCTTACATTGAAGCTTTGTCTCATTGTCGTCCTGTCATTTCTGTTGATGGAATATTCCTTCATGTTAGATATAAAGGGGTAATACTGATTGCAATGGGTGTTGACGCCCAGGACATTATACTTCTTCTTGCATTTGCTGTTGTTGAAAAAGAGGACTGGACGAACTGGCGTTGGTTCTTATATCTTCTTTGCAAACATATTATAAAGAGTCGTGAAGTATGCTTGATATATGACTGTAATCATGACATTCTTAACACTATAGCGGAAGATACGTGGTGGCCAAATATGCATCATCTATATTGATTGAGACATATGCGAGCAAATTTCTTGGATAAGCATAAAGGGGAAGGTTTGAAGTATCTATTTTGGAGAGCGGGTAAAGCAAGTCAAGATAGAAAATTGAAATCTACCTTAGATAGTATTCGTTCAATTAGCCCCGATGCAATTGCATGGTTTCTGAATTTAGATGCCAGAAAATGGACATTGATACACGATGGTGGTTACAGATGCAACATCATTATGACTACTAACATGTCTGAGATTTTCAATGGTGTCATGAAGGGAGCCCGTGGGATGCCAATAACAGCAATTGTTGAAACTGCCTTCTACGGTTGTGTGGAGTACTTTCAAGTAAGGCATGTATTTTCACTTAAATCATTAGGAGATAATCCTGATAACCCTAATATCAATTCCCTATACCAATTCAGCCAGAAATTTCATTATCGATACTTGAAGAATAGCGAGAAAGGTATGACATATCAGGTAAGGAGGTTCAACACTCATGAAATGGGGTGTATCAAGTGACAACCGCACGTCAGGGTGATAAAGGTGGAAATATCCATATTGTCTGATTTAATGAGCGTACCTGCACATGTGGTAAATGGGTTGTCTATCACATGTCATGTTCCCATCTTCTTACATGTTGCCATGCACAACATCTTGATGGTCATTTTGTCGTTTCTCAATTTTACACCTTTAGGGAATACTATAAGACATCAAAGGGAACGTTTGAACAAATCCACCATTAGGACTATTGGGATTTGGGTGGTTTGGTGTCACGTTTTTTCCCTAATCCCCACCTTCGACGTTCTGCGAAGTCCGGACGGCCTAAATCAAGACACTTTCAAAATTTTGTGAACTTTCAAGCAGATAAATGGAATACTCAGTGTTTATCATGCAAACATGAAGGCCACAATCTTCGTAGATGCCTAAACATTATGAAGTAGAAGAATGTTTTCCATATAATTTATTTTTGAGTTGTTGGATTTACTTTGTTTGTATTTCATTTGGATTTTGTTTGAGTATATTTTGAATGTTATTTTGATTGTTTATACAGTTTGTGTTGTTTGAATATGACTTTGTTTTTCATTTGAATTTAGTTTGACTTAGATTTAGTTTCAGTTTCAGTTTTACTTTCTGTGTGTAGGTGGGATTACAGCAGTTTGATGCTGCTGTAGGAGTAACTGTAAGTGAACGCTACATGGTGTAGCGATTTCATTGAACTCGCTACACCGTGTATCGAGTTCACTTGCAGTGACTTTTACAGCAGCAGCAAACTGGTATAATCTCACCCGCACACAATAAAAAATTTTAATGTAAACTTACAATAACAAAATTTTGGGGATGAAAAACTTGGATTTGATGAAAATAACAATGACAATATTTCTCTTTTTTCTCTCATCTTCTGCTAGGCGGCGGCCATTTAGGTTTTTTTTTTATTTCTGTAAACAGACTGTAAGTCGTAAAGGAGGAAAAGTGATTTTTAAGACTCGCTACACCATGTAGTGAGTTCACTGTTGTACGTGTGAACTTGCTACATAGTGTGGCGAGTTTGACTAAATGTGTTAATTTAATTAGTCAAACGCTTAAACTCTAATTCAACTAAACTTGCTACATGGTGTAGCGAGTTTCAAAGGTCAAACGTTGAACTAACTACACCATATGGCGAGTTCTAAAAATATGATAATTTTGGAATGTAGTTTCAAATGTTAGTTATTTTTGAAATTATAATTTTAAAATATAATTATTTCAAAAAAAATCTACTTTTCTGAATACTACGGAGTATTATTAATCTCTAACTAATATATCAATAAAAGTATTAGCAATAGTATTTTATAAAATTTATAAAATATATTATAAATTCTAATTAAATTTATAAAATATATTACGTATTTATTATAAATTTATAAAATATACTCCCTTCGTCCCACCAAAATTGATACCAAATTTTTGGGCACGCGAATTAAGGAAAAGTAAGAGAGAGAAAAAGTGAAAGAAAATGTTGTGAGTATGAAGAATTAAATAGGAGAGAGAATGAGTGGGAGGAATAGTTAGAAGAGAGAATGTTGTGAGTGTAAAAGTGAAATAGGAGAGAGAATGAGTGGGATAAATAGTAAAGATTTCCTTTCATTTTGAGAAGTATCAGTTTGGCTAGGACGGATCAAAAAGAAAATAAGTATCAGTTTGAGTGGGACGGAGGGAGTATTACTTACTCCCTCTGTCCCGCTACAAACTTGTAAGTACCCAAATCTGGCTCATGCCTTCCGGTTAATTTCTCCGGCAATTTCGATAATTTTCCCGGTAATTCCCCGGACTTTTCTGGAGTTTCGGAACAATTCCGGAACTGTTCCAAATCATATAAGGGCTGAAGGGAATGCTTTCCAATTAAGAAACACGTTTTTCTTAATTTGGGAAAAGTTCTAGAATTGCCACCTTGCATGATTCTAGAAACATGCTGAGTCACAAGGGATAATGCCGCACGGCTGCATTAGCTAAGGATCTCTGGCCGCACGGCTTCATTGGCCTTATCAGTCGCCTATAAATAGAGCCCTCCTCTACCCATTTTACATACGAAAAATACACACCACACTCCATATTCAGACTCAAAAATACTCCTAAATACTGCTGAGAATCCCAAGGGTTGAAGAAGCAAGTCAAGAAGCCACCTTCCTCCTCCTTGAAGATCCCAAGATTGGTCCTTCCACCTAGCTCCACCCAAAGAAGAAGAGGCCACCATTGGTAACCTCTCACTCCCTAACCTTGCATTTTAATATGCTCTATGTGAATTAAATTGCTCCTTGCATTCATATATTGTTATTATCTTTGCTTGGGACTTGGTAGTTTTCATCAAAGATCATATCTTTATCATACCCCCTTTCCCCCTTTGCATCCTTTGCATAAATTAGGCATCATTTGTCATTAAAAATGTAATCTTTGAATCAAAGGTGCATCCTTTGCACCTAAAAACCCCACTTTTACATAAAAATGTCATCTTTATGCATCATTTGCTCATAAAAATGCAATCTTTATATTAAAAATGCATCCTTTGCACATAAAATCCATTTTCATGCATCCTTTGCATTAAAGGTCATTCCTTCATCATAAAAATACATCCTTTGCTTTTCAAAATGCAATCTTTATGCATCCTTTGCATATTAAATGCTAATTTTCTCATGAAAATGCATCCTTTGCAATAAAGATCACTTCTTTACATAAAAATGCATCCTTTGCATAAAAATTATGCCTTTACATCAAAATGCATCCTTTGCAAACCAAAATGCATCCTTTGCAACCCAAAAATGTCATCTTTTCACTAAAAATGTCATTTTTACATGCATTCTCCCATGTCCCCATTAGCAACCTCGAAACGGACCGGTATAAAGATCCTATCTTTATATCGTTTCTTCCATTAAAGGTTCCATAATCTCTTTAGAAAGGGACAACCTTGAACCCTATATCTCCGATTATCACTTAAGACGAGCATGAAGCATTCATATAAGCTCGATCGTCTTAAGGTGTAGGATTGATGGGCTAAGGACATTCCTTCCTAAAGAACCTCATTTTTGGGCTATAAAAGAGAGTCCTTCTCTCGATCACGCAAGTCCCGAGGTAAAAATGCGATGATCACAAGTCCAAGATGAGGACGGGATCAAAATCCCGAATACATAAAATTCAAGAAATCCCGAGCGACAATCAATAAATGGTTTGTACGTCCGAAAGACAACTTGGGACATTCCCTCCCCTCTCATTTAAACACATGCACACAAGAAAGCACGCAAGCAAGCAAAATAAACGGAATCTAGGAAGACTTGCTACGGCAAGGCACCTTGGGTGAACGACGATCCGTTCTTCCCAAGGGGTAACTTAAGCTCCGAACCCATATAATCCTTTTTTTCAAAGTTTTGAGGAAATCAAAATGGCGTGGCGACTCCGTTTTTCAAATTAAACCGGATGTCTTCAAACTCGCGTGAATTCCAACAAATTTGGGCACACATTCACAAAACCGCACACTTTCTATTTTGGACGTCCCATTACAAATCGCACACTTCCTAAAATGGCAAAGAATCTTTACTATTCCCTCTACTCATTCTTTCTCCTATATTATTTTAATACTCACAATACCATTATAATTTACTATTCCCTCCACTCATTTTCTCTCCTAATTTACTTTTACATTCACAATATTTATATCATTATTTTTTTCTTTAATACCCGCACAAATAATAACATTGCAGTTACTAGCGGGACAGAGGGAGGATTTATTATCAAATGTTATGGCAACAACAACAAGTTAAACAGAGGAATCAAATTCATTAATACACTTTCCCAAGTGATTCGATGCTCTCTTTTTTTATTATTATTATTATTTTTTTCTTCCCACCAAAACTACTATTGGTGAGCTAGATCCAAAATATAAAGTCCACCTACTATACTAGATTTCCTCCTTTCCCATAATGGAATATACAATTAATTAATTTGGTGACGTTTGACAATAATAATTTTTTGAAATTTTTTATTGCAAATTGTATACAAAATAACTATTTTATGGAATAAGTAAATTTGAGAAGGTACAATTGAACTGTAAAACAGTGTCCAAATTTGACTTTTGCTTTACTGGTGGTGAGGTGAGAGAACGAAGTAAAAAAAAATAAATTATTGGCTAGTTTGTCTAATAAAAAATGCATTTTTTTATTAAGCAGGAAAAATGTGTTTTTAAATCGTGTTTGAATTGAGCTGAATCAGATCCATGATATTTTTGTAAATAACCGACACTTATTTTGAAATGTGTCGTAATATTTTTGTAAGTAAATGAAAATTCGCGCACACTGTACGAGGAGTGTCAGCATTAGCTAGAAGGAGTGTTAACACATGTACCTAACACTCAAAAAAACAAAATGTTGATATTAGCGGTATATGTTGAAACATAAACGATCCATTAACCATGAACCGACTCACAACTAGATTAAGAAGAGAAGGAGAAGAAGAAGAAGAATAATACGGAAGCATGTACCTTGTGATTCCATGATTGTGTTCTTGATCTTGTTCTTGAATAAATGAGAAAGTAGGGAAGAGTAGATCTTCTAAATGATAAGTGCCCTTAATCTCTTTTATCTTCAATTACTTAGGAAGAGTTTTGACTGAATGAGAAATGATGTAACTAGTAGATTCATAGGCTTGATGGATAGGCCTTTATATAGGAATCCAAGGGGCACTTCATTTAGGGACTACACCCTTTCATAAAGATGATGGTGTGAAGTTACCATTATGCCCATCATTTAATGGTACTTACACCTAATGAAATTCTACACATTTTGTCTATACTTTAACATTATTAAATAATTATAACAAATGGAATTAAATAACACATATTAATTAATCCATGTTCTAACAATCTCCCACTTGGATTAATATTAATATGTATCTTTTACTAAATAAATTCCTTAATCATTTATAACATGAATGACAACCCTTATGTGCACGTTTATTGTCATCTAACACAATCCCGTCCATTAGTCTTATAAGTATAGGGACTAAAGAGGCAGTCGTTGTAATTGATTCGCAACTAAACCCACATTAATCACATATATATATTCAACTAAACGACATAGATTAAGTATATATATGTAGCATGGAATATTAATGAATATATATGAAGAACGCATATATATATTCTCCAACTAGTCCTACTTAACCAAATGAGATCAATATAAATAATAACACAAAGAAATAGATAACAACACAAACTCCCCTTGATTTAAGCATTATCAAAAGTTGTTTCACCCATATGAGCAGTATGCTCGTGAAACATCAAAAGAGATTACACTTTACAAAATGGATCCAATAACATGGAGTTTGATCCTATAAATTGTATATCTATTTGTTCATTTTATACTTATTTCTCTTCAACAAGAGACATAACCATAGGATGTCTTTCGACATCTTTGCATCCACTAAAACATAATCAGAATACTTAATGATCTAAAAAATGATCCGATTTTATATACATAAGCATGTAGTTTAATGTTTTATAGGTACTTCATCATTCTTTTGGATGCGACTTAATGTTCTTCTTTCCGAATTGCTTTGGTATTGACCAAGCATCCCAATAATAAATACAAGGTGTATGCAGTACGGACTTGCGCATACATTAAGCTTCCTACTGCCGGTGCATAAGGGATATTTTCCGTATACTTGGATTTAAAATTAATCTTTAGGACATTTACTTTAAACTGAATTTATCTCCCTTAGAGACATGGGTGTCATGTGATTTACAATTTTCCATGCTAAACCTTTGTAATACCTTCTCTATATAGCTCTTTTGTGATAATCCCAAAATACCTCGTGAATGATCACGATGAATTTGGATTCCCAATACAAAAGATGCTTTACCAAGATCTTTCATCTCAAATTTGTTTGAGAAATTTCTTAGTTTTTAGAAGGTCCTTATCATTACTAGCAAGAAAAATATCATTCAAATATCATCCACATATAAGATCAAAATAATAAATCTACTTCCACTGAACTTATGGTACACACAATCTTCACCAAGATTCATTTCAAAGCCAAATGAAAGAATAACTTGGTTAAATTTTAAGTACCATTGACGAGATGCTTGCTTAAGCCCATAAATGGATTTCTTAAGTTTACAAACCAGTTGACTAGTTTGATCCGAATTAGTCACCATTCCCGGTTTCTTCATATAGATAGTTTCCTCAATGTTGCCATTGAGAAAAGCTGTCTTAACATCCATTTGATGAAGCTCAAGATCATAATGTGTCACTAATGCCATAATGATCATAAAAGAGGTTTTAGAAGATACCGGAAAAATATTTCTTTATAGTCAATGCCTTCCTTTTGAGTAAATCATTTAGTAACAAGACGTGCCTTATATCTTTTCATATTACCTTGCTAATCCCTTTTGGTTTTAAATATCAATTTATAACCAATAGGTTTTACACATTCAGGTAATGGGACAAGATCCCAAATGTCATCATCTTTCATTGATTTTAACTCCTCATTAATGGCATTGATCCACTTATGAGAATTAGAACTATTAATGGCTTCATGGAAGGTGATTAGATCATCTCCCACTAAACCTAAGGTGTCCTCATTCTCCGCAAGATACATATCATAAATATCCGGAATAATATTTCTTCTTTCTCTAGTAGATATCCTTAACGGCACCGGTTCATCCTCATTTTGAGGTTGTTGAATTTCATTATGTCCAACATTTTCATGTTGTCCGTTATTTACGGGAGTCTCTATATTATTTTGAATTGTATGTTCTTTGTTGAATTTCAGGTACAATTACTTGATTTTCAACAGGAACTAAAGTTTGAGGAACAAAGAGTGGTTCCTCTAACTCTTCAAATTCAAAATCATTACTATTTCTCCCACTAAATTCAACATCCTTAAGGAACCTAAAATTGCCAGTCTCAAAAAATGTTCTAGTTTTCGGGTCATAAAATTTATATTCCCTAGATCTCTCGGCATACCCTACAAAATAGCTACTAACAGTAATTAGGTCCAGTTTGCCCTCATTAGGCCTATAAGGTCTAGCTTCTGCTGGACACCCCCATACATGAAGATGATTTAAGGACGGTTTCTTATTCGTCCATAACTCATAAGGGGTTTTGTCGGTAGCTTTTTGAAGGTGCTCTATTGAGAATATAATGCGGTTTTTAATGCTTCGCCCATAACGAGTGAGGTAAAGAAGTACAAGAAAACATACTTCTTACCATATCTTTAAGGATTCTATTATGTCTCTCCAATATACTATGCTAGATTTTCCCGGCATGGTGTAGTGAGGGACAATCCTACACTCTTCAAAATAGCGAATATAAAGGACCCGGACGTTATTCACCCAATACGTTATACCGTCCGTAGTTTTCACTACCATGATCGGATTTAACGTTCTTAATAGTCTTTCTTATGCCTTAAAAGACTTGAAACAATGATTGAAACTTTACATGAAGAAAATAATTTATCCATAACGAGAGTAATCATCCATGAACGTAATGAAATATTGTTGACCATTCCATGAAGGGCTAATGAATGGTCCACAAATGTCCATATGAATTAGTTCCAAGACGTTTGATAGTCTCAAAATTCTATTTCCTTTAATGTTTGTAAATTTATTCTTTAAAACACTTTAATGCAAAAGTTTTATCCGGAGTATCAAGTTGTTTTTAGAATTCCCTCCGACATAAGCTTTATCAATTCTCCCTTTGGAGATATGACACAAACGCCTATGCCATAGAATACAAGAATTTTCACTTGATAACTTTTGCTTAGTGTCTTTAGTTTTGGTTTCATTATTATGGGACTCATTAATAGTATTTACTGTTTGAAGTAAATAAAATTGTCATTGTTAAGATAAAGTACTAATACCGACAACCTCGAAATTGAAAATAAGATCACATTTATTATTACCAAATGAACAGGAATAACCTTCCCGATCTAATACTTTGTGATCGATATCAAATTCCGCCTAAATGATGGTACAATAAATGTATTATTTAATACAAAATAATAGCCAAGTACTTAACAAAAATCCCTATGCCTATAACTTCAACCGGATTTCCGGCTTCCATATAGATGTATTTCTCATCTTCACTTTGGGGATTCGGTAATTCGGCAACACCGCATACATGAACTAATGTGAGTTGTTGCACCAAATACAACCACTATGTATATTAAGGAATTGAAACCAAATTTGCCTTAGTACAAACAAGACCAAATGACATACCATCCTGAATTCGCCATTCGCGATATTTATGGTAGTCGTTCTTCATGCGAGTAAGGTCCTTGCAAAAGAAGCATTTATTGACTTTATGATCCTTAAATGATCCCTTATGCTTCTTACTTGAAACCGTAATTTCCTTTCCTCTTCTCTTAATCCCACGAGAAGAAGTAAATCTTTGAGTGAGTACTTTCTAATTTGAGATATTTCATCCTATCTTCCTCTAATGTCATATGTGAAAGTAATCCATTAATATTCCACTTTTTCTTTTGACATTTATAGGTCACTTCAAAAGGACCAAATTGAGGAGGAAGATAGATCAAAACTAAGTGCACGAGCAAATCTTCCGAAATCTCTAACTTAAGTGCTTTTAGTTTGATCGAAAGATGAAATAATTCGATAATGTACTCCCGAAGATTTTCGTCACCCTTGTATCGAATGGAAACAAGTTTCCACAAGAATTCAAGAAAAAACTCAGCATTTTCGATTTCGAGACATTGTCCAAAAATGTCTACGAAACCGCATTTTCCATGATCATTAGACTCACGCGGTTGGACCGTTCCCATTGCTCAACATTTTTCCGTTCTATAACGATATTTCCTTTAGTGAGGAAGCGGCGGGACTTGATTCCCCAAATGCGTGATCGATGTCCATATTGCCTAAGATCATCGTTATATTATTTTTCCAAGTTTTAAGTTTAGTCCCGAAGCAAAGGTACATCATTTATAGCGAGTTACAGATGAAGCATTAATCAAATCTGAAGGAGAAGAACAACAATGAAATAAAACATATATAAGAAACTACATAATGATTAATTATATCAAATGAATTCCATCAAAATAAAAGATAATCAACATGACATCAAGACTAATCTTTGGATTGCGAATTGACTCACAATTTGATTTATCTTAAGGTACAAATATCTTAAACAACACACTTTAAATACTTGCATTTCTTTGGGCCGGATCAAGTACAAAAAGTGTCCTAAAGTTTAAGGTACTTGTTCCCCGGCAATAAAGAATATAAACAATTCACTTTAAACACCCGCCTTCCTTTGAGATGGTTCACAGCATTTAAAATGACCAAAAGTTTAGTTCAATTATTACCCCATGAATGTAAATACTTAGTCAACAACAAGGTCTCCTTTGGGAAATAAGCATGTTATCACATATCAATATTTACATTCATCTTTTAACAAGTTTGAATTTAATCAACAAGGTCTCCTTTGGGAAACAAGCATGTTAATTATGTCCAAAATTTTAAGGATATAATTAATCGGAAACAAAAGGCCTTAAGGTTATTTCTGAAAATTTAAAGGGTAAATAAATAAGTGAAATTTATCATTAAAAGATAGTATCCTTTTGTTCTACCCGTCCATTCTTAAAGTTCGATAACTCTAAGAACCGCCGAAGCGCGACTGGTGTCCAGATACTATAATTTATTAACAAATTATCACAAAAGACCAAAAGGGTATGAATGACCAAAAAAATTGCAGTTCTATAAACATTGAAGCTTCTGCAGACATGGGCGGTCGCGCAGGTCAAGGTGGGCGACCGCCCAAGCTTCAATTCCACAAATTTTAAAGTCGCTGTACACATGGGCGACCGCCCAGGTCAAGATGGGCGACCGCCCAAGCTGCATTTCACAGGCATTGAAGTTCTTGTACACATGGGCGACCGCCCGGATCAAGATGGGCGACCGCCCGTGTGCCCAGGTGCATTTGACGAAAAGTCACCATTTTTAACACCCTTTTATGAGCAGGTTTTGAACCCTTTTATGAACTGATTTGAACCAAATAGAGAGTCATACCTAGCGGGCGTAGCCCCACCCTTTGTGGTCCGATACTGGGCCTACACGTCGGCTAGGCCCGCGCCCTCGGAGGCGCCGGGCCCTTTGCGAGACAACGAGACATAACATCCAATACCCTTTAGACTATCAATTCTTAACTTAATGGTGAATAATTATTCAACCAAAGCAAGTAGATCCTTATACTCACATCACATTTTTAAATGTGTGGCTATACATTTGAACAAACTCACAACGCATCAAATGATGGTGGCTATGTCCAAAATAGGATAATCTTACATTAAGAATTGAAAGCCTTGAGTAAACCAAAATCAGAAATAGAATGAAGTTTATGAATATAATACTCTTAGACAAGATGAGTATCATGAACAAGAACAAAAACTAAATGAAATCATACAAGAATTAAAGCATAAGGCTTTATAAGAATTTCAAACTCAATCTAGTATATGAGTAGGCTCTGATACCAATTGTTGAAACATAAACGATCCATTAACCATGAACCGACTCACAACTAGATTAAGAAGAGAAGGAGAAGAAGAAGAAGAATAATACGGAAGCGTGTACCTTGTGATTCCATGATTGTGTTCTTGATCTTGTTCTTGAATAAATGAGAAAGTAGGGAAGAGTAGATCTTCTAAATGATAAGTGCCCTTAATCTCTTTTATCTTCAATTACTTAGGAAGAATTTTGACTGAATGAGAAATGATGTAACTAGTAGATTCATAGGCTTGATGGATAGGCCTTTATATAGGAATTCAAGGGGCACTTCATTTAGGGACTACACCCTTTCATAAAGATGATGGTGTGAAGTTATCATTATGCCCATCATTTAATGGTACTTACACCTAATGAAATTCTACACATTTTGTCTATACTTTAACATTATTAAATAATTATAACAAATGGAATTAAATAACACATATTAATTAATCCATGTTCTAACAGTATAGCCAACATTAGTTAGAACGGATGTCAGCACATATGTTTGACACTAAGAAACACTAATATTATTATTAAACATTTAAACTAATATAGCCATCATTAGTTAAAATGAGTGTCAATATATGTGTTTTACTAGTAACACTGATAATTTTATTAGGAGCGTGCGTGAAAATTGGCATAAAAATTATCAATGCGCATTAACAACCTTCGATATTTACGAAAATATTATCGCACACAATTTTAATAAAGTGCTAGTTATTTACAAAATTAATATCGATTCGGTTCAAAAACATGTTTTACTTTAAACTTAGGTAAAACGTAAACGCGCTTTTCACAGAATTTTGTAGTTATTGATTAATTATTTTAACAGAAAGCCGACTGACTATTGCTTTCTTTTATGAAAAAGATGAGATAAGATCTGTAGATCCAACATGCCACTCTGTTTCTGTTGAATGTCTCCAGATCCACTTCCCATTATTCTCAGTAGTATAATGGCGCACTAAACTTTTTGTTGAAATTTTGGTTTTGAAAAAATGAGATTTCATCGACTTTTGACCAAGAATTTCATAAGATTTCATTTTAGAAAAATGAAAATTGATTGCATATTAATAATTTATATTTGGAGTAGATTAATTTGATATATTTACTTTCTCAAAACCAATTTGTGGTGAATGAGAAATTAATGATTAAAGTATGTAATTTGAAATAGGTAAATGAATAATTTATGGGATATGAAAGAGTTATTTTACATTGTTTTGAAATATATATATATATATATATATATTAAAGTTGGTGAGGAGGCCTAAGAATTCGCCACGTAGACATGTTTAGACAAACTCTTGCTTTTGAAGAAGCCACATCATTATTATTCCAAAATTCAAAGACTCTTGATATTCTCCTTATTATCTAATAATAATAGTTAATAATAATAGTTATTATATAGGTTAACTATTACTATTAATAGTATTAGTTAACTATATAAGTTAACTATTACTATTAATTGTATTAGTTAACTATAATAATTACTATATATGTTAACTATTACTATTAATAGTATTAGTTAACTATAATAGTTACTATATAAGTTAACTATTACTATTAATTGTATTAGTTAAATATAATAGTATTAGTTAACTATAATAATTACGATATAAGTTAACTAATACTATTAATTGTATTAGTTAACTATAATAGTTACTACATATGTTAAATATTACTATTAATAGTATTAGTTAATCATAATAGTTAATGGAGTATATGTTAACAATTACTATTAATAGTATTAGTTAATTATAATAGTTACGAGTATATAGGTTAACGTTAATATTAATAGCATTAGTTAATCATAATAGTTACTATATAGGTTAATATTACTATTAATAATATTATTTAATCATAATAATTACTATATAGGTTAACTATCACTATTACTATTATTAGTTAATTATAATAGTTGCTATATAGATTAACGATTACTATTACTATTATTAGTTAATTATAATAGTGACTATATATGTTAACTATTATTATTAATAGTATTAGTTAATGATAATAGTAATTATATAGGATAACTATTATCATTTAGTTTAATATAAACTAATATTATTAGTTAAATATAACAATTACTATAACTATCGCGGTGAACTTAACGAATATGTCAAATAATCTTATCAAATAATAATTGATGAAAACTAAATACAAATTTAGTAATAAATGGAGACAATCAAAGGTATTAGTAAAAAGAGTTACAAAAAAAATTAAATAAAGATGATTGATGAGGAATATAAAAAGTCACCAAGTAATTATTGCTGAAAACTAAATCTATAATATATTATTTTAAAGTAGACTAAATTTGGTGATGACACATAAGACCCGAATGATTTTATCTAATTTCTCAAGCTTTCATGTCATATGTCTTATCATTCGTATGCAACTATTTACATTCTTGCAATTAACTAATAACTTTAGTAGATAGCTTATTACTATGCAAAGAGATAATATGTAATAAAAACATATTATAAGTTATAAGTAACACCTATTAAGATGTAATCTAAAGAGCCGCTAACTAAATACAATTAACCTAAATGTTTACATATCTAAAACGTTATTTATAATAAATTCTACTAATGATAGTTAATGATTATTTACTTAAATCATATACACTTTCATCTAATCTCTATGTAATAATTAATTAATATTATAGAAGAAAACATATAACTAATAGAGCAAAGTGAAAGTGGAAAAGACTCAATAGTTAATATATGTTAACTATTATTATTATTAATAGTATTAGTTAATCATAATATTAATTATATAGGATAATTATTATCATTTAGTTTAATATAAGCTAATATTATTAGTTAAATATATCATTAATTAGAAACATTAATTTTTTAATATATTAGAATATCTTAATTATGCTTCAATATTAGTTACTATACATAGGGTAACTATTAATATTTAATTTAATAGTTACTATACTCCGTATTTGATAAATATTAGGTATTAAACTTATTATACCAGATCACTATTCGCATATAACTTTCTAATTATATTTACTAATCATAATATGTGTATGTAGTATAAAATCATTAATTATCAAAGATATTTAATATTATTAATTCAATCATCTATAAAATTAGAAGTTAACTAATTACAATAATAATTCATTGTTATTATTCAAATTTCAATTGTCATAATAAGCACAAACTATATACAACAAAGGCTAAAAGAAAAAAATCTCCTGAATTTATAAATGTAGATATTTTGATTGATATAAAATAGATTTATATCACCAAAAAAATGTCATACTACTTTATCAAATAAAAATATAAAATAAGTAATATAAAAAATGGCAAATTAATTTTTCGTGCGGAGCACGGGTTACCCACTAGTATAAAGTAATGCTAGCATTAAAGTGGATGCTTTCAAAGAGGAGTCATCAAGTTGTTCCTCCTTGGGCCAACCTAGTTGAACCATTGGGTCAACCATGCAAATAGTAGCCCATTTGTGCTAATTTTGTACTAACTCAATTTGGACCACTACCGCGAAGCCCGCGAAGGCCGTAATGGGCGTTTTAGGGCGCACTTTGCACTTCGCACGTACATCGTCGCTAGGAGCCTTAAACTTTTGACAAAAGTTGGCTCGTGCATGGTCCGATTTGGTGGTGGCTCGGTCCAGGTTCATTGGGCCTGTGGCGATTGGGTCTCGGCTAGATTGGATGGGCATTGGCCCATGCGAAATGGGCTTGGAGCGGCCATGGCCCGCGGATCAGATCTGCACCAACTCGCCTGGGCGCGAGTTGGTTGGCCTAGGGTCGCGTCCGAATGAACCAGGTCAGGTTCGGATGAATCGGACGGTTCATGAAACCGGTTCGGGTGGGCAGATTAGGTGTATCTCCCATCGGGTAATATCGAACGGTCCAGATTCGCTATATCCAAAGTTGTAACCTTTGACAGAAAGGTCACCAGAACTCTTCAATATCTATAAAAGGCCCCCCAGGTTGTCAATTCATTTCATCAATTTTTCAAAGTATTAGATATTCAGTTAAATATCATCTTGTAAGTTCGCCAAGTCTTTTAATTTGAAATGCTTCTATCAAAAAAGACGATAAGTCGTTTTATCTTACGAGAAGATTGCTAGCAACCGTAAGCACTTGGACGGGGCAATATCTTCTTGCGAAAATTGTGTTCAATACAAGACTCGACTTTCGGTTATTCAATTTCCGCATTTATTATTATTAGTTATTATTTTGTTATTTTTGAGAAAGCCTTTTCAAATATTATTTTTAATATTTTATCAACACTTTTACACAGTATGCACACATTTTTTAAAGAAATTTCGTATGGGTATTTTCTGAAAATAATCAGAAAAGAATTAGCATCTTAATACCATTGAAATTAATAAAATCCATAACTAATTTTTTTTAATTTGATGAAAATATATACACTAATGTTGTTAAACTTTAATTAAATTGATCATAAAAATTAAAGTGTAGTTTTAATAAGAATCGAATATTACTCATGAGTTGTTGTTTTTTCGGAATTACAACATTTTAAACACAAATTAAGAGAAAGTATTCAACTATTAACTTTTTCCAAGGAAAAAAAAACAAAAACCTATGTCATTGAATCAAAGACTTACCGATGACAAACAATAATTATTAGTCTTAAGAATATCAACTTCTATAGTACTCCCTCCGTCCCTAAATATTTGTCCATTTGACTTTTCAAACATTTTAATTTAGTGATTTTGAAGCTTTAATTTTGGTTATTTTTACGAACGCTTTGAAAATTATTGATAATATACACCGCCGTTATGTAATATTCCGTCCCTAAATGTTACAAGTTTTGAAAATTTAGTGATTTTGAAGCTTTAATTTTGAAAATGAGACTAACTTTTTAGGACAAATGAAAAGAGAAAATGAGACAAACATTTAGAAACGGAGGGAGTATATTGCAGTAGTAACAATATGATAGTGAAATGGGCACACACGGGCATATATATCTTGTTATATACTCTCTGGTTCACGTTAATAATTTAACGGTCAAAATATGTTTAATCTCCAAAATATAAGTGAAAGTGTGAGCTTAGTTCACACAGTTTTGTCAAGAATAAGTAAATACTCCCTCATTCCCATAAAACATTATCCCTTTTACTATTTTGGGCGTCCCACTTTTCTAAAAAGGAAATTTTTTAATACTTCTTTATTCATGAGACCCACTTGTCATACTCACAACACTTTTCAAATTTACTATTTTCTCCACTCATTCTCTCTCCTCCCACTCACAACACTTACTTTAATAACATTATTCCTTATTTTCCGTTCTCAACAGTAAATGAGTAAAGTTCTATGGAACGGAGGGAGTATAGTTTAGATTTGTATCTTCCTAGTTTTTAGTTAGAATTGTAAATATTTCTTTTATTTATTAATTTAGTTACTAAGCTATTAATTAGTTTTCTTGTTTTAATATATCTCTTTTTGATATTTTGTAGGACTCTCTCGCTTGGATTATGAAGGTTTATTCTGGGAAAAGATAGAGTGGATTTGCTTTGAGGATACTCCAAGATATACTCCCTCCTTCCCATTAATAACTTCACTAATTATCTAAAATGGCGTCCCGTTAGAAGCTTCACCTTTCCTTTTTTTACAAAGAATCTTTACTATTTTCTCCACTCATTCTCTTTCCTATTTCACTATTACACTCACAACACTTTTCAAATTTACTACTCCCTCCGTCCCATTAAGCTTAAGAAGATTCCATTTTGCGCGGGAATTAATGAATATTATTATAGTATTAGGAGAGATAATGAGTGGAAGAAGTGTTGTGAGTGTGAAAAATTAAATAGGAGAGAGAATGAGTGGAGGGAATAGTAAATTATAATGTGTTGTGAGTATTAAAATAATGTAGGAGAGAGAATGAATGGAGAGAATAGTGATTTAAGGTTTCCTTTTTGGGATTTCTTAAGACTTATGGGACACCCAAAATGGAAAGTTTTCTTAAGACTTATGGGACAGAGGGAGTATTTCCTCCACTCATTCTCTCTCCTATTTTACTATTACACTCACAACATTTTCTCCACCCTTAATTTGTGTGTCGGAGCCAAAATGGTGAACTTATTATTGGGACGAAGGGAGTATACGGTTTTGGAACGAGATATGCATGCTTTTGCTGTATATTCAATGGGCTATATTTTCGTAAGAGATGGAGTAGATATCCTTGAAAGATTACTCCAAGATCTACAATGTTTCTTGGCCTCCTAGAGTTCCCGGTTTTGGGATTTCAAAGTTTATAAAAGGAGAAGGTCGGCTCATTTAATGAGCATGCAGACTTTCAGAGAGAACAATATTGGAAAAGAGTGCAATCTTTTTTGTGAAAAATTTTTGTCACTTGTGCATGTGGCCGTGGGTGTGTTACATCACGGATTACATTTGTTTTGTGTTGTTCTAGAATAGACTTGGTTCATCAAGAAACGGTTCCTTTTCATCCTTACTAATTTGTTCAGCCTAGAATCGTATTCTCAGAATATTGTAAGTGTTAGAACAAGTATTTGGTGTTTAGTATTTTAGTCTCTTCTCTTGATTTCTTTTGTAATAGATCATAACAATTTTAATAAATAGAAGTTTTTATTATCTACATCATATTGTTGTAGATGTGTAAGTAATACTGTGTTTATTCATTTTTAAGTTTAAATTTCATTGTAAATTGTGTTTGTTCAGTTCTTGGTAGGTATGATCACATCAGGACTACATCAGAACTTTGTGATTTCGTTCGACTGTCTTAGCTGGTGAATTTTATTTGCAAGGCACGATTTATACAAGGCATATGAAAATGACTTAACTGTCCTCGTATATAAAGTAAAACCCTCTCAATTTCTCTCATTTCCTCCAACACCGTTCACCAGCTTCTCTTCTCTCTCTCGTAAACGACGCTCACAACCAAAACACTGTGAAGATCGACGGACGAAAATTGGAGATGGGCATGATTATGGTGAACTGGGGTTTCTGTTTAGTTTAATTCAGACATGGGTTTAGCTCAGAATTAGGGGTTTTTGTTGATAGGCTTAGATTTCAGTCTTTCCAATTTAAGGGTTTGTGATTTTTGTCTGGCTAAGCTAGAGTGAAACTTGCAATATCAGTTCGATTTGTATGCGTTTGATGATTCGGGGTTTTGAATGCCTTTGAATTTGTTGTTTAGAATTCCATTGATGAACTGGGTTTGAAATTGAAGTGCGAAATATGTTTCTGGACTGTGATTATTTTGTGTAATTTTACACGAGATGTTTCACAACATTTCGTGTAAAATTACACGAAATGGTTCCAAAAATTTCATGTATAGGCACACGAAACACAATGAAACAATGTTTAGGTTGTTTCGTATGCCTATACACGAAACTGGTCCTTCTATCTCGTATGAAAATTACACGAAATTGTTCTTAGCATTTCGTGTATAGGCACACGAAATGAACTAAACATTGTTCCATTGTGTTTCGTGTGCCTATACACGAAATGATTCCATATCATTCGTATGAATTTACACGAAATAACTCAATACATTTCGTGTATTTTCATACGAAACATATCTGACAACGTCGTATATAATCACACGAAACGTCCGCGTACGGGTGAGGACAGTTTTGTCAATTGTCCATGCCTTGCAAATAATATGCCTTGCAAATAACCACGCCCGTCTTAGCTACTCAATTTCTTTCAATACATCCATTTTCATTTTGCATTCTCCAGTAAATTTTGTCCCAAAGTGGTACCTTAACTAACCTGCAGTCCCACTTTGCACCCTGGCACAAAACAACGTTAGAAATTTAACGGAAGTTAGTCATGAGACAACTAAGTTATGATGTTCAGTCAAAACACTTGAAACCTGTTTCACACTTATTCATATATATAATATCCAAGTGTATACCTTAAACAAGTGGTAAGGGTATGTTGTGAATTTTTTTATTGATTCATATACGTGGTGGAGTAGCAGGATACTCTTTATAGGAGATCACCTATATAAGTGAGAATTAATAAAGCCACTTCTAAATTGACTACTTATGAAATCAAGCACGGTCCAGGGCCGAAAAAAAAACGTGAGAACAAAACGTGTTAGATCTATTATTGTGTAAGTACTATTGTTTTGGTATACATTATACAGTCATCAGTTCAAAGCATTGCGCTACTAAGTGGCTATTATAATCCGATAGTATTTTACTAATCAAGGTTCAAGGCCACAAGCTACCTATCCTGATGCAATAATGGTTCGCCGAAACTTCCAGATAAGTTTGCATGCATTCATGCATTAATTTGTCATTAATGTGGGGGATTGTTGAGATTTTTGTTTTGATAAAATGGTGTTTGACAAACTTTTGACCAAAGTTCCATTATGTTCCATTTTATGTAAATGAAAATTAATTGCATATTTTAATCGACATTGAATTAGATTAATTTGATATATTTATTTTCTCAAAATCAATTTTGGGTTAATAAGAAATTAATATTAAAAATATGCAACTGGATATTTTAATTTGAAAAGAAAAATTGATAAGGAAAGGGCATTTTTTATTTCAAAAGACACCAAAATATGTGAAAGATGTGTTAGGCCAAAAGATTTAATATGTTTGAAAACATATTTTCACTTTTAAGTCCTAAAATTTGATCTATTAGTCATAAGTTATAGTTTTGTTAGAAAGATAACAAAAAGACATGTCTATTTGTATGATTTAACGAAAAGACATAGCTTTTTGTTACAAAACTAATATAAACTGTCATTTTCCGTCATAAAGTTAACGGAACTGCTACTTTCCGTCAGAGAGTTAATAGAAAAGGTCGCTTTTTGTCAGAAAGTTAACGAAAATGCAATTTTCCAATAAATATTTAACGGATCAGATCGTGTTGACATATTTTCACTTGAAAATCTAATGGAAGTGACCTTTCCTCATATGGAATAGATTCAATGTATCTATACTTATACATCTTGGCATAAATGGCATCATAACTTTTCAATTATTATAAATAGACTCTACTTGTTTGTCATTGATCATCTCATTCACAATTTAGAAATATAATTCAATGGAATTATGTGAATTATTCATAGAATTCAATGAAATTCTCAATACATCTATTAGAAAATAGATGATCTTGTTGCATAAAGTCTCCTTTAACGTCTGAAAGTTTCAAACACAGTTTAGTTCGCCGAAATCTTTGATTTCAAGTGATTCTATCAAAGATTGTAAAGTCGTTTTATCTTGATAGAAGATTTTCACAGAACCGTTAGCACTAGTGCGGGGCAATATCTTCTTGCGAAAATTGTTTTAAACACAAGACTAGACTTATTTTATTTGTCCGGTTTGATTTAATTTACACATTTCTGATTTATACTAATCCTGCCTCGTTTATTATATTTTGGTTCATTAATATATTTGTCATTTCGATAAATTCAATAAAGCCATTATTTATTGTTATAAGATAAATTTTTCCTAACAATTACATCACATATCACATTTGTTTCGTGTTGTTCTAGGATAGACTTGATTCGTTCCTTTTCATCTTCACTGATTTGTTCAGCCTAGGATCGTATTCTCAGAATATTATAAGTCTTATAATAAGTATTTGGTGTTTAGTATTTTAGTCTCTTCTCTTAATTTCTTTTGTAATTGATCATAACTGTTTTGATAAAGACAAGTTTTTATCGTCTACAACATATTGTTGTAGATATGTAAGTAATATTGTGTTTATTCATTTTTAAGTTTAAATTTCGCTGCAAACTGTGTTTGTGCAGTTTTTGGTGTGATCACATCAGGAGGACTGACATCAGAACTTTGTTATTTTTGTCTGACTGTCCTAGCTACTCAATTTCTTACAATACATCCATTTTCATTTTGCATTCTCTCGCAAATTTTATCCCAAGGTGGCACCATAACTAACCTACAATCCCACTTGTGCCCTAACACCAAACAACGTTAGAAATATAACGGAAGTTAGTCATGTACAAGACACGTGAGGGATATTGTGGTCTTTTTCCTTGAAAAGAGAAGGGCATGATTGTCAATTTTGTTATTGGGGGTGGCAATCAAATCCTCCACCCAACTCCACCATCACCCACTAATCAATAATCACTGCCCCCACCATTTCACCCAATTTCGGATCATCACCACCCAAATCCGATCACCACCTCCAAATTCGGCCACCATAACCAAGGTTTCTCCTAAAATCACCATTTTCACAAAATTCAAGAGAAAAATAGCAGAACAATCAAAATAATTCTCTCAAATTATCAACAATGTCCAAATCAAAATAATTTATCCAAAAATTAAAGAATTAAATTAAAAAACTTGATCAAGGAAGTGTTTGAGAGGGGGGGAAGGGGGAGTTCCGAAAAGGTAGGGGGAGGAGGAGTAAAAGTGGGAGGGATAGATTGGTTTTAGTTAAGATTTCTTTTATTTTCTATAAGTATTTTAATAAATGAATATATTTATTAAATTTAAATAGTAAATGATAAATTGATGGCAGATTAATAATATAGATAAAAAATATTATTATATATATTTTTGAAAGCATATGGTAATATTGTTTTAATTATTTGATTTTATATCAAAATTGGAAAATTTTGAAAAAGGGGGTAAAATGGAATTGAATAGAAATCTTGAGAGGTTAAACAGATTTCCAAACACACTGAAAAAACAAATACCCCTCACGTGCCTTGCATATGACTAATTTTAGTTAAATTCATAATGTCATTTGGTGCCATGGTGCAAAGTGGCATTGCGGGTTAGTTAAGGTCCCACCTTTGAACAAAATTCGTGCGAGGGTGAAAAGTGCAAATGGGCGTATACTTTGAGAGATTAAACATATTTTGGCCTAATTTAGCTTGATTTTGTTGGTCAATTACATTGAAGTTTGATTAAAAAAAAACACGACAATCAGTGGCGAAGTCAGAAATTTTCAGGAAGGGAATCAATTAATTTCTTAAAATTAAGGAGGTCAAAATATATAAATTCATCATTTTAGTAGTGATTTTTTTTTTGAAGGAGTAAAAATTGACACATTCTAAAATTAAAGGTGATTGATTGACTCCATAACATGTATATGACTTCGCCACTAATGACAATCTTCATGAAATTATAAAATAATTATTAATAAAGTTTTTGATGTGCATTAATAACAGTTTCTATTAGTCTTCAAAAGATTGATCCAGTAGTAAAGTCAAGTCTCATTTTTGGTGAGCGCTAGAGTTTGAACCCTTTTCTCACCTCATAGCATAGCATAGGACATCGTAAAAAAACAAACCAAATAGTTTCTATTATTTTATAAAAGTAATCAGATCTTATTAATTTTTGTTTCTATAGTTTTTGTTGAAATTCAATTAAATTGAAAAACACTTACATTATAACTATATTAACATAGAACGGAGAGAACAAAGGCAGATCTAGAGCATTTTCTAAGGAGATGTACAAATACACTATAAAACTTTGTGTAAAAAAATAAATGTTTGACATGAGACTTAAACCGAAAACATTCTGCTGAAAGTTCTAGCCTCTTAACCACTAAACTATATATAAACTATATACGCATTATTTAATTAGGGATAGTTCACTACCACCCCTTTAACCGGTCTTGTGTCTGCCAAATTTTTCCATTTTTCAATGAGGTAAAAGTTGAAAGTTGAGCTCTGGCAATTTTATGGAGCTTCTAGACTGATCTATTACTTTTCTGGGATGACTAAAAGATTAGGGTTAAACAAGAACAAGAAAGATAGTTAATTATTGTACTAAACCAATATTAAAATCACACAAGTGACAAAAGATTAATTAAGACTTAAAATATGTTTATTATTTAGGGCCTGTTTGGTAACCAAATTAAGATCTTAATTAGGAGCAAATTAAGGGATTTTAGAATTAAGATTGTTTGATAAGGATAAATAAAATTACTTAAAAGATTAAGAAAATCTTAAAAACCGATCTGATTTTTAAGCGGGGAAGGGGAGTCTTAACGCTTATCGATTAACACGGTAAGAGGGGAAGGGTTTTATAACTTTTCCAAATATCCCCAAATCACCCCTCCTTCCATTATAAACACGCCGCTTCACCGCTTCTTTGTTCTTCTGCGCCATATCCCCTTCTTTACCGAAGCAGTCTCGCGCCATATCCATCCCTCCAACGATTCATCAATCATCGTTATCATTCTCAAGGTTAAGGTATGTCACCGCTTCTTTATTCTGTTCTGCGCCATATTCGATTCTTTGTTTTGTTTTTGATTGATTTGATGAGATTTGGAGAATGATAATAAAGTGGTTGTTGTGTTTTTTTATCTGATTTTCAAATCTTTTGGCAGTACATTCAATTTTGTTCTTTTATTACTCTAGAATTCAAAGATTTTGGGTGTTCTTCAAGTGGGCAGTGTGGTTGCTCGAAGGGTCGATTTTTGAATTTAAGTATAATGAAATTTAATTTTGTTTTTGATATGTTGATTTGTGGTTATGATTTGTGAATTAGGCTTGTATGAGGGATATTCTGTTCTCCAGGTTTAGGTTGTTATTTTGGGTTTAACCATTACTGTATGAGTGATGTTTTGGCTCTTTAGATAATACGTAGGCCCTGATGTTGATTTGTGGTTATGATTTGTGAATTAGGCAATCTCAATTCTGGCACTCTTCAAGACATCACTAGAGTAGTCTAAGTGAATTCAGGAAGCCCCAAAGGTAGTCTGTTTGCAAAACTTGTTTTGAAATCTTAGGGCCTAAAGTCCTAACTAAACAGTGGGTGTATGTGTTAGTGTTTGTTTTTTGTTTATGCACTTATCAGCACATCTGATTTCAGTTTAAAAAGAATCGTAATTCTTTTACATTGAATGGAATGAATCCTTGTCTTGTACCAAACTAGCACTTAGTTCTTTGAAATGAAACTACCACTTCCCCTCCTCCGACCCAAGACGAGTATCGTTTTTGGTTCATAATTTTAAATAACAAAAGTGTAGACTTTGTTTTGGAACGGAGGGAGTAGTTTATGGATGGATGAAAAGAGAAGAAGAAACCTGGAAGCATACTGCAGTAAGGAGGAAATGGAAGAGTGGGATGGAAAGAAAAGACTTACTTGCAGAAGGTAAAAGATTCATGCTCTCTGTCAGTCTGTCTATCTCTGTGTAACTCGGCTTAGCTAAGGTCATATATGGGTGTGGTTGTGGGTGTTAACTGCTAATAAAAATCCGCACACATGTTATCTTATTGACAATGAATGTGTGCTTGATTGTGTGGGCTTTGTTTTTTAATCCTTTAAACTTAGTGAGTTCCTGATTGAATCTATCTGTAGGAATGACTGCTAATTGGAAAGACCCGGATATGTGCAAGATGTTCATTGAGTTATGTGTGAAAGAATCTTCCGAGAAAGGTTACAGTGGAGCTAGTCTCAAAAAAGAATCATGGGACAGTATGAGGGCTGCTTTTAGGGAGAAGAAAGGTGTTGACTTCAATCAAAAACAGTTAAAGAATCAGTGGGAGTATCTGAAGAAAAAATATATTGCATGGGCTAAATTAATTAGCAAAACGGGGAATGTGTACAATTCAGTAACTAATACTATTACAATGAGTTCAGAGGAGTGGGATGAATACATTAAGGTATGTTTCTAAAATATATCAAGCATTTATATTTTTTTTATCCGTCCCTAAATGATTGTAGATTATTGTTCTTGATCAAGAACAAAAAAGATCATTAATTTGAGTGGGATGATTAGATAAATTTATACATATTGTTTGGATTTTCAATTGACAGGCTAATCCAAATGCAAATCAATTTCGATATAAAGGATTGCAATATCACGAGGAACTGAGTAAAATATTTGATGGTTTAACAGCTACCGGGAAAACAGCATGGAGTCCGGCCATGCAAGGATTACCTACGGATGAAATTAGGTCTTCGTCTCAAATACCAATTGATTTAGAGTCAGAGTTTCTTGATACACCAGTAGTTGAACCAAAAGTTGAACCAAAAGAAGACTTAATACCAACTGTCAAGCGTCGTAAGAGAGGCAAAGATGAAGATCTTAGTGGCTGCTTGGTGAAAGTATTGAAGACGTTGGAAGAGTCTGATGGACCAAATATAGAAGAATGCAACAAGATTTTGGATGAAACTTTAGAGGTGACCGATATGTTATATATTGTAGCTTGCAGCATCTTTTGCCATGGTAAGGCATATAAAGAGCAATGGATGATGTTGAGCCAAAAGCCTAAAGAAGTTAGGAAGCAATGGATTGAGTTAAATGGCAAAAAGATGGGATATCTCTAAATATGAGTAATGAAGTTTGATAAGAGCTATTCAATTATATTATTTTTAGTTATTAAGTTTAGAAATAAGCCTTATGGGACTTATTAGAGTAGCATTACAAATTAGGTATTCTAAATAGTTGCAGATTACTTTTTTATTAGATATTCATTATTTATATTTTCTTGAATGGTAATAGATTGATTGTTTTCAACGGTTATATTTTGTTTTGTTACATTACAATTCTATTATGCAATTTTCATTTCTTTAGCTCATATTCTTACGTACGTATTATTTTGATTTACAGCATGGTTATTGAAAGGCGAAAGAAAGCAATAAAGATTATTGCTTTAATATTAATTGCTAAAATAATACTTAAAAAGCGAATTGGACGCAAGCCAGATACCGATTCAATGCTCACCGGGTCTGCATATCTACAAGAAATTCTTAATGGGAATGATGCACATTGTGCGGAAACACTGAGAATGAGCAAAAGAGCATTTTTAGAATTATGTGCATATTTTCGAAATAGAGGTTGGTTGAAAAATAGTCGTTACATATCTTTGGAAGAAAAGATGGCAATGTTTCTTATAACAATAAGTCACAACCTTCGAAATCGCATTGTTAAACGAAGATTTAATCATTCGACACATACAATACATACATACTTCCATGAAGTTTTAATAGCAATGCTGAAGTTTTCGAAAGAGATGATCGTTCCAAACACAAATGATCCAGGCTTGTCTCAAAGTGCATCCCATCAACATCTAAGAGAATTTTTTCCGGTAATTGTTAAATGCTAGATTTATAATGTAGTTTTAGGTATTTTATTTGTACAATTATTTAATAAATTTTCTAATGCATTTAGGGTGCTGTGGGTGCACTCGATGGAACTCTAATCAGTGCTGTTGTACCATCAGATGAACAAGTGCCATACAGAGGACGAGGGAAGGGAGAATGTTATCAAAATGTACTGGCCATTTGTGATTTTGATATGATTTTCACTTATATTTTAGCTGGTTGGGAAGGAGTGGCACATGATTCAAGGGTGCTTTCAGATACTATCAATGATCCCATAAATAATTTTCCACTTCCTTCGCAAGGTAAAATAAATTTGCTATATTAACAAGTTGGTTATGAAATTATATTTTATTACCTAGATACTTATAAGATTAACTTTTGCAGATGAATATTACTTGTGTGATGCAGCTTATACACATACTCGTTGGTTTATGACTCCTTATCGAAACATAAGATACTGGTTATCTGATTTTCGACGTGGTGGGCGTGCTAGAACAAGAGAAGAGTTGTTCAATCAGTCACATGCCAAACTAAGAAATGTGATTGAACGTTCTTTTGGAGTATTAAAAGCACGTTTTCCAATATTAAAAAAAATGGCCCCATATCCTTTCCCAGTTCAGAGAAATATTGTGATTGCTTGCGCTGCTATTCATAATTTCATTCGAAGATCTAAAGCACCGGATTCATTTTTTGAAGAATTTAATGATACGAATACTCCAATTGAGAATGACCAACAAAATGATAACAATGTAGCAACTGCGGGAGGGGTTGGATCCAGAGTAGCTGATCAAAATTTCATGCTTAACCTGCGAGAACAAATTGCAACACAATTGTTCAACTCTGAAATTTGAAATTTGATTTAGTTATTTTTTGTAATTTAATATTTTTATATATTATTTATAAAACTGAAGTTAGTTGTTTTTCGATAAATTATATGTATTGAAATTATTTTTTTATTGGGTTTTGTGCTAACAAGACAGAAAAAAAAGATAAATAATGATTCTATTATATTAATATTAATGGATATGTGAAGATGACTTGATTTTATGTTACGGTATGATCATTGAGATGATTTAATAAAGTTTCATAGGGTAAATTTGGAAATTTGTTTAATTTCAGATATATGAGGATTGTCGTTATCAAACACAACAATCAATTTCAGCACTTAATTTTAAGATTAGCACAAATAAATTTTCAGCTCTTAAAATTCAGCAACTTAATGATTTCAGCTCTACTTTTTCAGATATAAGTTTTCAGAGCTTAATTTTCAGTTTTACCAAACAGCCCTTACTTTATAGATATTAATTTGCTCCAATTGTATTGAAGATTAGTGACCCTACTAAATGGAGCAACATTGTTGGCTTACCTAGTTATTAAACAATTCCCACTTGTGGAAGCAACAAAAGGCAAGCATGGGGAACAATTGATTTAAAGAAATTATATTTGCATTTAATTTGTCAATATTAATTTTAAAAATATATTTTACTAATTTATATGTCACATGTATCATCAGATTAAATTATACTAAAATTATTGTCTTATTTAAAAATTGACACTTCTTTTAAAACGGACTAATAAAAAGTGCAACATTTTGGCACTTGCTTAAAATACAAGCTAAATATATATTTGGTTTAAATATATTGGCACTTGCTTAAAATACAAGCTAAATATATATTTGGCTTTTTATTACTATAATAAACTTGTTTAATTAATTATACTTCTTTGTTAATCAAGAAGTTCATCATTGAAAAATATGATAATTGTAGATATTAAATAATTTGGTTAATCAGTAAGAAGAAGTATTTATTGAAAAACTAAAATTGGATAAATTATTTTATAAATCCTTTTTTTTAAAATCACTCCAAACATGTTAGGTGTTTACTTTCATTTTTTTTATTTGAATGGTCATTTTTATCATTTTGCTCTCAATTGATTAATGCTTCAATAGTGGATTCAACACCAAGTAGTAGCTCTGAAAATGTTAAAAGCTACTAATATTATAAAATGGAGTATATTTAAAAAAAATGTTTATCTAATTAATAAATATGAACCTTAATTATATCAAAACAAAGGAATCTTAGACTTAGAGGGCCTTGGTTACATTATTTCATTATCAAATTACTATACTCCATCCATCCGTCCCGGAGAAACTTGCTCAAAATAGAAATATTATAATATTTCTTTATGACTCACTTATCACACTCATAATAACTATTCATGTACTATTTTCTATTTTCTATCCAACTTTCTCTCTTATACTTACTTACAACAGCTACGTTTATAACATTATTTTTTAATACCGAACAGTTAACGGGTATGATTATACGAAAAGGGAGTATACAGTATGACCTAAAAAAACAAAGAAAGACTTTGATTGCGAGTGGATTATTAGTAAATGTAGGAATGAATGGCTGCTAATGTACGTTTTAAGTGGATGGTAGGTGAGCTACGACTACGATACATACACATATTTTATTGAGGCGGTCTCCTGTGAGACGGGTCATGATCCGTCTCATGCATGAGATGGGTCGGCCCATGACCCATGGGGCATGACCCGCAACGTGACAGCCTTTTATAAGCCAATTTTTTTTTTATTTTTTTTTAATTTTTTTTTTTTCTGAGAAAAAGTAATAGTTACCATCTCTTAAAGTAATAGTTTGTATACATTAAAGTAATAGTTTGTATACATTAAAGTAATACATATATACAGAAAAGTAATAGTGTTTTTCCCTAAGTTTTCTATGTATTACTTTAAGTAATAGTTTTTCCCTAACTCATGTATATGAATGTAATAGTTTATACAAGTAAATGTAACACTTTGATAGATGAAATTGTAACATATTTCTATAGATAATGTAATACTTTTACATGAAAACATATATACCTATACATATGTGTTACAATTATGTACAAATACTATTATATATAAATAACACGTTTGTTACATTTTAGTTATAATAAGTATTACTTTTGCCAAACGAAGAAAACATAGGAAAAAACATTATTACTTTTATGTATATATGTATTACTTTAATGTATACAAACTATTACTTTAATGTATACAAACTATTACTTTATGTTGGCTGAAGGATTGGGCTTAAGGCAAATGTGGGCTGATTCCAGCAGGCGACCGCCCATTCCGGCAGGCGACCGCCCATATGCAAAAAGCTTGGGCGGAGGCGTGGATTGGCTTTGTTGGGCGGGTGATGGGTCAGGATCCGACCCGTCTCATGGATGAGACGGGTTTTCATGTTCTCACCCAAGTTTTTGTCTATTTTATTTATGTACAAACAAAGATTTAGGACTTAATTAATTAAATAAATGCCTAATAGGTGAGTTTTTTTTTTATATTTTTGACTTTAAAATTTATGTCCTAACTTTTTTTTTTTTTTTTTTTTTTTTTAATTCATGTGTACTATGATATGATGAAGCTCCTTTTAAGGGGATATAACGGAGTAACATGGATATGCATATTCCCTCCGTCCCATTTTAATTATAACTCTCCGTCCCACTTTAATTAGGACTAATTAAAATGTTTTTTTTATTTTGAATTTCATATGATTAAAATACAAGAAAGGTTTATTATAAAAATCTCATTAAAAAAGATGACATTTACAAAAAAAAAAAAAACATGTATAAGTATCATTTAATTTGTGTTCATATATTTAGTTAGAGGTCAATCTCGTTCATGAAACCCTAAACCGCCGCCACTGGCAAGCTTCTTCTCCGGCCAAGATGGCCTCTTCCTCGTCGGGTTTTGGCCTTGGCTTAAGCCCAATTGCTCCTGCTTTTATTCCGCCGCTCGGGAATGGTATGGAAGGTACGCCTCCTACAAACCCTAACCCTAAACCGCCTTTAAACCCTAACTCCAACCCTCCCCAGCCGCCATCCCCTACTGCTGCAAAATCGTTCGCTTCTGTTGTGAAAGGTTCTACTGCCCTCGTCAATCAGGCTCCGCTGCTGAATACCATCCCTAGTTCCACGTACAAAGGTGAGCCATGCTTGAAGTTTTCCAAAAATATGATCAATGTTTTAGCTCAGCCATTCAAATACACCTTGGTTGGAAAATTTTCTCATGATCGGCCATCAATGGAAGTTACAAGGCAGCATTTCTTGAAGTTTGGACTGAAGGCAGATTTTAAATTGGATCACATTGATCCTAAACATATTCTTATTCAGATTGTGCATGAGGGAGATTTCAATAGACTTTGGGCAAAAGAACAATGGCATCTTGGGCGTTTTCCTATGCGTGTGTTCCGTTGGTCGTCTTCTTGGAGGCCGGATAAGGAGTCTTCATTATTTCCTGTTTGGGTTGGATTACCCGGCTTTCCAATTCATATGTTTAACAAGGTATGTTTATTTTCTATTGCTAATATATTTGGGGAGCCGCTATCTATAGATCAAGCAACTTGTAACTTATCAAGACCTAATGTGGCTAAAGTTCTTGTTCAAGTGGATCTTATGAAGAAACTTCCGTCTAGAGTTTTCATTGATTGCGGAGATGATTTTTCAAGTTTTTTGGCAGCCTTTAGAGTTTGATAACCTCCCAAGCTATTGTAAGCACTGCTATAAGTTAGGCCATGATCTGAATGAGTGTTTCTACCTTCATCCTAAGAAGCCAAACTTGAAGAATGGGGCTGAAGTTAATGGAGGTAGTGCGGAGGTGCTGAATGAGGGTCACACGGCTGCAAAAGAGACCCCGGAAGAGGTGAATGCTGGTGGTATAACGAAAGGTACCAATGTGGGAAAGAAAATGATTTATGTTGAAAAAGCTAAAGTGAAAGATCCTTCTTCGTCAATTGGGAATGTTGAGCCTATCAAGGGGGCGTCTCAAGAAGATAAATCTAATGGCCAGAATAATGCGAAAATTGAATTTTGTGCTCATGAGACTGAGGTTGTTGTTCTCGATGGGGGGATTGTTCATTCTAAGGCGCTGTCAGCCGAAAATGGTTGTGAAGATATAGATACCCATAATGAAACGGTTGACACTCAAGGTGAAGAATTGGTTGTCTTAGATGACACAGCTATTGTTGATATAAATACAAGCAATGAAATTTTGGTAGCTACTGCTGCGCTTGGAGCGCAGTTGGGGGCTTTGGCCATGTCTACGGCCTCACCATCCATCCCTATGACGGCTCTTGCTTTGGATAGCGAAGCTCTAAATCTCGTTCCGGAAAAGGTTAGACCAATTCAAGCTTCATCAGCTCCTAACTTACGTTCCTCTACTGCTCGTATGCCAAATCCTAAATATTTTAATCCCGAATTTATAAACCCAAAAAACCTAAAAGAAGCTCTTATTCTTCGGGAAAAATGCGATTCTGAACCAGAAGGCGGTCTTTCTGCTACTTCTCCTTCGGCATATCATGATGCTCGCACTTATGGGGGTATTGTTGGAGGAGTTCATGTTGATCCGAGGGCTCCAATGGCTGACGGCGATAATTTTGAAGATTATTACGATGAAGAAGATGGATTTCAAAAGGTTAAAGGAAAACGAGGAAAATCTGGATCGAAAGCTAAATCAAAAAATCACAAGCCTAAAAAGGCCTTGGAATCCTATAAGGCTATTTGATTGACCTTTTTATTTATTTTATTTTCTGTCTTTCTTTAATTATTGTACTTTTGAATTTCTTTAATAAAATTTAGGGGGCATTGCCCTTTTCGCCAAAAAAAAAAAAAACAAAAAAACATGTATGATAGAATTTTACAAAAAACTACTTAATTAAATATGAATATTATTAAAAACCATTTTCACACAAAACACACACCCACACTTCCTCTGTTCACTCTCCCTCTCTCTACTCAACCGGTCAACCCATCTCCGGCGACCACCTTTCGCACCTCCGGCGAGTCCATTGATTCCGGCCAAGCTATAAGAAATTTAGGCCGAATTTCAACCGGTCAACCCATCTCCGACGACCACCTCCGGTTGAGTTTGAACAGGGAGGAGAATAAAGAAATGGGAATTGGTTCAGATGGAACAGAAGAGATATTGAGGAATATGAGTGGTGCAGAGAGGGGGTCGCTAGGGTTCATGTGCAAGGATATAATTGATGCTGAAAGGTTGATGTGGATCAAGGAGCACGGTTTAGAAGACTCTCAGCTTGTCAAGTATGTGCCGTCTACTATTTCCCCTGAAAATCATTTGCTTATTGCAGCTGACAAAAGGACCTAGTTGATAGTCATTTGTAGACTTAGTTTGGAAGAAGGCCAAAGTGGCTGTCATTTGGATATTATGTCCACTTTACTTTGTTTTTATTAAGGAATTTGTTTTTTAATTAATTTAAATAACATAAAGAGAGTTTTTTTTTTAACATTAGTACCATCTATAATTGAGATACTCTCTCTCTCTCTCCCAAAATAAATGTTAAAAAATATTATTTATCAGTTGTTTATTATGTTTATCATTTGTTTATCAGTTGTTTATCAGTTGTTTATCATTTGTTTATCACTTGCTTATCATTTGTTTATCAGTTGTTTATCATGTTTGTCATTTGTTTATTATTTGTTTATCAATTATTTATCAGTTGTTTATCATGTTTATCAGTTGTTTATCAATTGTTTATCATGTTTATCAGTTGTTTATCGGTTGTTTATCAGTTGTTTATCATTTGTTTATCATTTGTTTATCAGTTGTTTATCAGTTGTTTATCTGTTGTTTATCATTTTTATCAATTGTTTATCATGTTTATCAGTTGTTTATCAATTTTTTATCAGTTGTTTATCAGTTGTTTATCATGTTTATCAATTGTTTATTAGTTGTTTATCAGAATGAAGGTTAGTAGATCTGAATTTCTCTCGTTAGAGGTTTTAATTTGATTCAGTTTGATCATTGGAATGTGAGAATTGGATGGAATTGGAGAGTCAATTCGTAATGCATGCACCTTGAATCAGTAAAATTTAAGTTGTTAGTGATGAAGATTAAGTATTTCGAATTAAAGCTTTGTTGAAGTAGTTTGTGATCATGCAGAATATTCCTCGAACTGAAGAATGATTGTTTTACATTTTATGTTTGCTAATGTTCTTTTTCTTTTTCTTTCTTTTTTTTTTTTAAAGAAAGTAGGGCTTTCAATTTACAAAAGTAGTTTTCGTAATTTTTATAGAAGTTTTTTGTAATTTCCATTATGTGTGTATTTTTTTAATTTTCATTTTTTAAAATGAGTTTTTTGTAAATGCCTCTTACTCATAGAAGAATCCAAAAATGAAAATATTTTCTTTTTATTTTGGATGGTGTATTTATAACAATAATTTAATTATTATTTTGTATTTTACTTACTCTATTTTATCTCATTTTTTATATTTATAACAGTTAATTTACTAACACATTTTTTTAGTTTATGTAGAACAAATTCACCGCCGTATGACTGACCACACCAAATTCAATAAGAAAAAGAAGAAGTTGATATATAAATACTAGTTACTCACCTCCAACCTCCCTCTTCTCACCCTATATTCAGGGGCGGAGCCAGGGGGGGCATGGGGGGGCACTCGCTCCCCCCGGCGGCGGAAATGCAGTGGAAAAAATTTTTTTTTGCCCCCCCCCCATATTTTTTTATATATGTATATATATAATTAACTTCAAGATTAACATCAGTGAGTGGTGTGGTTCAGTGGTAGAAGGGGTGAAGTTAAAGCTTTTGTTGTTTCCTTTCAAATCTGTGTTCGAGCCCTGCTATCTACATTTTCAATTAATTTTATTTGTCCTCCATCTTTGCTATTCTCTCTTTCTCTCTATCCATTTCTTTTTCTTAACAGTTTTGTTGTTCTCTTTCTCCTAATTTCCTCACATTTTTTCAATCTTAATTAATTAGTTAGGCTTTTCCCATTTCTTAATTCTTTACATTTTTAACTAAAATACATTGTATTTCATGGATCCGACCCATTTTTTACTTGTCCGATCCGAAAAAATTTTTTCGGGGGCGCTGCCCCAGAACCCCCGTGAAATCTTGCCCCCCCCCGGGGCAATTCCTGGCTCCGCCCCTGCCTATATTGCTAATACTTTATACTTTTAATTAAATATGTACTTGTATTTTAGAAAAAGTCTCACTTACTATGTTTAAAAAAAAAAAGAAAGGAAAATACTCATTTATAAAGTTAAACTTGTCATGTTACACCTTTTTTGGATGTATAATTTTAGAAAAATAACCATTAATCTAATTAAAATCGTCGCAAGTTTTCTACTTTCTTAAAATTTCACTATTAACTATTTTTATTTAGTAATGATATTATTTATTTATATTATTTTATTTTATTGACAAACCATGCAAGAAAAAAAAAAGTACTGCATATTGGATAAAACTTCAATCAATTAATAATAATATGCAACAACTTTGAATTCTTCTTTTTGTTTAATTAATTATTTATTTATTTTTTCATTTTATAACAAAGGTTTGTTGAATACAATATTTGAATAGAGATTGCTTGTATTTTAGAAAAAGTCTCACTTATGCGTGCTTATGTTCTTTGATCATGATAATGATGGTAAATTGGGGTCTCCCCTCACATGCATAGATCAAATACTTTGAAATACTCACATTATTTATTTTAACAAAATTTTGATTAAAAAAAAAGGATTTTTTTTTTAATGTATAGGAGGAAGTAACTTTTTTAAAATGTGCAACTTGAACTTAATTTTTCAAACGTGTGATGGCATTATCATAAATAATTAGAACTTGTTTTTAAAATACATGGTGACAATATTATAAATTATCGAAATTATTAATGTACGAACGCTACTTCACACCAATACTGACCGTCTTAAATACTATCATCAACACTAAAAAACTCATCACTGAAACTTAATCAAACACTCTTACCGAGTCACTGACACTAAAAATATAGACGTTGGCACTGTTAGAGTGAGTAATAAAGGGTGACAATGCATGTGCTATTGAGTGTCATTGTTGGTGTTTGAAGAGCGTTAGCGCATATGTTAAAAAGTGTCAGTATAGTGTTGAAATAGTATTAGTGATAGTGTTAAAAAGTGACAGTAAACGAGTTAAAAGAAGGTCGGTGATAGTGTTAAAAGAGTGTCAATTGTAGTGTCAAAGAGTGTCATGATGATGTGTTAATTTTTACAAAAATGTTAGCATAAATTTTAACCCAAATTTCAGTTATTGACAAAAAATGTCATCCCGCCTTTTAAAATAAGTCCAAATTGTTTACAAAAATGTTATCGTAAGTTTTTGAAAAAAGTTTTAATTATTTGTGATAATATCACTATGGACCAAATATATACTACTCCCTCCGTCTCATAGAACTTTACCCACTTTGTTATTTAAGGCGTCCCACTTATTATAATAAGTCACACTTTTTAAAAAGAAAACTTTTTAATACTTCTTTATTCATGGGACCCACTTATCATACTCACAACAACTATTTACTTACTATTCTCTACCCCACTTTCTCTCTCCTATCCACTCACAACTTATATTTTAATAACATTATTTCTTATTTTTCGCGCAAAACAGTAAAATAAATGGATAAGGTTTTATGGGACGGAGGGAGTATGTAACAAGCAAAATATGGACTAGTTTGGTGAATGCTTGTGGGTCAAACTGGGCCTAATCCAAGGAAATTATGGGCTATGGTTTTAAGGAAAACTGACGCTAAGATCCTTCAGCCTAGCCTAAGCACAATGCTACGAGAGGACATCACATTTTCAAAATGTCATTAAAAGACTCTTTTAAAATAACTAGTGTAACATCCGTGCGTGAAACGCACGGTCATAACATTTTGACAAAAACAGATCCATAAATAAAAGAGTCAATATAAATATAAGGATAAATATTAAATTAACTCTTCAATGATCCTAATATTATCATTTGTAGATTACAAGGTAAGAAGCAACTGTAACTGAAAAGAAGTAATTGCATGCAACTGTAACTTAAAAGAAATATTAAAATATCTAATGTTAAGTACAAATGCAGAAGAAAGTTCAATGAAGTCAAGAAACCATAAACATAAATTTGCGACCTACGAGAAATAAAAATCAGCCCACCCTTGTTGGAGCTTTATGCCAGAAAATATACTGTCAAGCAAGAACCAACTGCTGCCAGTGCCAAAAGATAATCAATAGTGCTCTGAAAAGATGATGAAAGCAATATACGTTTGAGAGGTAATACAAGGATGTAGACAGAATATTAAAAAAAAATTGCAGAAATTGTGTAATTGAGCATTCAAAAATGAAAACGAACGCTTCCAAATATGCATACAAGCTTAATATTTAAACATAAGTGATGTTAATAACTATGAGAAATTGAGAACCGTTGTGCAATTCCAAAAAAAAATGTAATAGAAAAACAACTATTTAAAGAGAAGGAAATAGAATTAGTTTAGATGCAATGACAACCTAATACATGTGACCTACGGTTCGACTTAACTATGTAATTTGCAATGGAAAAGGGGAGGGGGTAATTTGCAGGAGTATCACATCTTCAACTTAAATGTAAATATCTAATGTAGAGTTAAACAAAGGATGGGCAACCTGTGACTGCAACAATGCGCATCGACCATTTCACAAATTGAGCTATGCCAACACCGAAATGTCCATCTTTAATTGAAAATAGTCCCCGCCCTCCACGCTCTTCCTGTACCCCTAAGGGGAAGGGAGAGTTTTTTATTTGGGCTCATAGCCATGTGAAAAGACCAAAAGTCCGGTGGAAGAATTGAAAACATTTCCCGTTCAATGACACATGAGTTGCACGTGATCATTTAACGGATTTTTCTAACAAAACTGGTTAAAACCCTTAAATGCAAAAAAATTTACAACTTTGGGACCTAAATTGATAATAGTGGAAGAATATGGGCAACATTGTGAACACCCCCTAATCTTTGTGGCCCAAAATGCATTTTGCCCAAAATTTATTGGATTAGCAAAATAATGAATTTCTCAAGTTATCTTTTGACTTGGATAAATCATAGCATCAAATGAAGATGTCGTGTTCTATTTTAACAAAATTATATTTGTTAAAGACTCCTAGACAACCGTTCTCTCACACTTCTTAATATAAATGATACTTCCTCCGTTCCACGTTAAGATTCCACCATTCCACGTTAAGATTCCACGCTTGAAAGTCAAACTTTGTTTTTGTACTTTTACGCCTATGTATTTCTTATGATATACTCCCTCCGTCCCAAAATGTTTGTCCCATTTGACTTTTTTGTTGAACTTTGACCACAAATTTATGAGAGATTAATCATGTTCATGAAATTCTAAAAGTTGTTGTTGATAATATTATTAACGGTGAATCAATAGGAATTTTTAGAATTTCATGAACATGATTAATCTCTCGTAAATTTGTGGTCAAAGTTCAACAAAAAAGTCAAATGGGACAAACATTTTGGGACGGAGGGAGTATATTGAAGTTAATTTATTTTATATAATACCCAAGAAAATTATTGAGTATACCTGGCTTTTGCCTCGGATCATAGACCAACATCCTCGAAGTATCGGGATAAATAATCTTAGCAGAGCTGTTTGGATTGGTTGTCAGCCCTGATGGATTTTGATTTGCATTTATAGAGCAGGACTGCGATTAAACAAGACTGCATAACCATAATTGAAGATATAAAAACAACAACAGTACCCGCAGAACCAGCCCCATTAGCCAAAGCAGCATTTTCAACCTTCTTATTGACATTCTTTGAGAGCCACTAAATCCAAATGAAAGTGACAAGTTAGAATCTCATGAAATATATAACAAAAGAATGCAAGATAAGGTTTTTTCTAAAAGACAGGTCTAAATATCAAACTAATAACAGCGAAGATTTTTTATGGTTTATGAAACTTCCATATATATATAGCATACTAAATTAAATCAACACCGATAGATAAGAAGAAGTAAATAGCTCTGACACTCTAATTTTCTTCATATTTAAACAACCATCAAGATTATAAAGTGGAGGCACCTCTTGCCGGGCCAAGTGATCCATATCTTTCGAAGAGCATGGCCACAGATCCATGAAGCTATAACATGATACAACATCTTGTAGGGAATTTTCTAAAGTTGATTCTCCCTCTTCGCCACTTCTAGAAAGAGCCTCTTTCCTTCGTTCCTCCACCTGAATCAACACAATTATTTGCTAAAACTGAATTAAATAATCTGCGCGGATATGCCCGGTGTCATTAATCATTGTGACCATAAATGCAATGTTTCCATCAGAGAAGGACTACTTATGCAGCTATGCAAACTACAAAGTCACCCATCCATCAGCTTTATGCTCATAATAAATCTGCAAGCATGTTAGACTTCACACCGTTGACCTATCGATTTCAGTTCAGGACTTCTAAGATATTCCTTAAATTGGTAGCTGGACAGTTTCACTTGATTTAGCAAAAATGCCTAGTACGCACACGTATTGTAAACTCATGTCACTAACTATAGTAAACTAAATGCTCGCACAATAATTGATTGTTGAAAATAGTACTCCCTACGATCCAAAATATGTGTCCACTGTTCCTTTTTGGGTTGATTCAAAATAAGTGTCCACTATTCATTTTTTAATGCTAAGATCACTTGTGCCCACAAAATTTTTTTTTTTTTGGGGGGGGGGGCATATCAAGAGCATTTGTATAAGCTAATTACTTTAAATGAGTCGAGTTGATTGCCAAACTATGTGCCCTGTCAAAAAGGACGCTAATATTGGATTGGAGAGAGTATGAGTTAATGCTTTCACCAAAATTTGTAATGTACGAGGAATGATGTAATGGCACATCTGCAGAATGTGATTGTAACACAAGAATAATAATATTTCTGGCAGCAGAGTGTTAAGGGTAAATCCCATTATGCATTAGAGGAAATGCAAAGACGGATGGAAAAGAAGAGAGCCAATCTGCTGCTCACAAATACCTTCAATATGCTAGTAAGATCACCATGTGTCTGTTCAAATTGGGAAAATCTTTTCCAAACCTAAAAGGCAAGGCCATTAATAAGCATCAATAGAAACCATCAAATTTGCATGATTAGTTGTGGATTAGCAAGTATGTTTACTTCAAGAGTAACCTTTTCCTTGGATATAATCAAACAGGTAGGCAGATAAGTCTACATCGTCCTTGAACTTTTAATGGAGACTTCAAGTTATTTAAGTTTTTAACAAAAATCAAAATAAGTAATATAAATCACCTGCATATTGTATGCCGCATCAGTATCTTTGACCACAAAAATTTCGAACAGTGGAGTTCCAGGGGAAGGTGAGACCAACTACCTGTAATAAACAATCAACACTACTGCTTGCTGGAAGAAAACATGCAAATAAAAAAATATTGTATCATTATTAAAATTCTGCTATTCGCACCTCGGATTATAACTTCTGCCAAAAAATCTGCCCACTCCAGGAGTTATGCGGACGATTCTACCAAAGGGATCATTGAAATCTTTTGAATAGCCCACCCACCAGCCAACCTGTAAAGGTAAAGGTAAAGGTGAGAATTAGTAGAGGTTGATAAGAACTTACAGACCAGCTATCTGGTAGAGGATATGATACAGAATAAGGGAACTCATATACAAACTCCCCCAAATCGCCAAGTAGCAAGTACTAATTAAGGTATAGCTCACAAATCACAAGTACAATATTCTAAATCTAAAACTTTTGCAGGTATACCAATGTTTTGGTCATTTTCAAACTACACCTTATATCTTTCTTCTCTTTATTGTCATTACATATGATTTCTCATAATTATTTTTCAAAGTTGGCTTGTAATGGAAACTGGAGATGGAGGTTGTTCAAGAAGTTCTTTAATTATACTTTCGTGGAACTCTGAATACAAACTAAAGAGTAATAGATAAAGAGAGAAAACGAAGCAATAACAACCCCAAGGATGAAGAATACAATATAAAAAGCAGCCAAATTGAAGCTATTAGAAGTATGTAACCAACCAACCAACCCACTACCAGTGATTCTGCACAGCTTTGAAGCATCATGATAACATCTAGTGCATTCTGCAAAAAAACACAATCAGATTCCGGCTTTTGCGCATGTAGGTTACTTATGCTACCAATTACTTGACTACTGATCCAACCTTCAATTTAGACATGATTTCAGCAACACTGTCCATCAATGTTGATTCTGAAAGATGCAGCCTTATAAAATCCTTCAATACGTTGTATTACAAACCATGCTCGACGTGCCAGTGATCTATCTCTGAATATATACAAACAAAAAATAGATGGCAATTCAACTTTCAGAAAGTATTGGGAGAGAGATATATAGATAGGTAAGAGAGAGAGAGAGTGAGAGAGAGAGAGAGAGAGAGAGAGAGAGAGAGATTATTGTGCTTAGATAGAAGATCAAACTTATACCTGCTCAGAATCACCCCATCTGCGGAAAGCAGAAAAGGACTGCAGGTGGGCCCAAATATACTGACCACCGATGGTGGCGATACAGTACCATAAATAGTGACTGGAATAAGATAAATATTCAAATTTGCGCTTTTGAAAAAAATTGGAATTATTTTGGGACGGATGGAGTATTAGAAAAAGGTGTTTGCTTTGGTTATCATGAATGAATTTTGAAATTTTCAGTCAGGGTGATATATTTGAATCTATCCAACACATTTGCTGAGTTATGTTCCCGTAAGTTCTGTTGAGGTTGACTCTTGTTTTGACAGAAAACTAAACCACTTTTTAAAATGGATGAGGCTATAGCAATTCCAATTCCATCAGATCCAAATCAACGGGATAGTGAAAAGAAAAATGGTAAGATGGATGGGTTTTGATGTGAAATCCGAACAGTTGCGAACCGAATGTAATCCACAGGCTGCCAAGCCAATACTTATCCCTAGGAACAATGTCAAAGGAAGATCTCTCTTGTGCATAAGGTAGAACACAGAGGCGCAATCTGACAAGAGTGCTTCAATACCAATCTAATTAAAGCATGAAAAAACATTAGAACAGTTTGATCAAATATATGAACCAATTGACCTCCCACCAAGCTTCAAGTACTAAAATGAGGTAGGCCCGGGAGGGGTTCTCCTTAATGGATCCAGGAGGCAGTAATAACGTGATAGTATAGACCTAAATCAAAATCTAAAAAAAAAAAGAAAAACTCAAAATTAAAATTATAGTGATAAAAATTAGGGTAAGGGAAACAACATTAATCGAAATAGGAATAAAATTGAAAGAGGATTTACCGGATTTTTTGGAACAGATGTGCGAAGGTGGAGTAGATTGATGATTAGAGGCCGACGGTGATTGACTTCCCGTTCTCCTCCTCCACAGAACAGTACTGACGGCGGCGTTTGTAGCAGAGGCCGTGGATGTTAGGGGGAAGAGAGAGGCGACGACGGCGTTTGTCGAGAGGGAGAGAGAGCACAGGGAGTAGAGAGAAGAAGATGAGCGGTCAGAATAAAAAGGGTTTGGCTTTTACGTTATCAAAATACCACTTCTAAAGCACTGTAATTACAAATTTGACTTCACATCAAATTACTTTCCTATCCTTATTTTGAGCGGGAAAATGAGTGTTTGCACTTGCCTCATTATATAATTATAGATAAACTCGCGCCATCATCTATTTACAAAATTGCCACTGCACCAAGCGAGCACCGAGTCCAAAATCTTCTCCATCTCTTTCATGCCTCCCTCCCTCCATACCTCCTTTTTTTTAATTGGTCCAACTCATCCTCATTTTTCTCGCTCTTCGGTTAATTTGCAGCTCATTACAACATCAGCTCTCGTATATTTCTTTCTTTTCATTCATTATTTATTCCCACGCATCGAAAAAAAATCAACACCCAAACTCACGAACATCCATCGAACTCACAAACATCCACCAAACTATCTCATGTAATTTGGTTTAGGGTTTCCATTATTGTCAGTACAAGCGTTTTTATTCATATTCACTTCGCTTCCAAAGTCACGAACTTCATCAATTTTTATAAATTTTGAAATCAATTTTCCAAAAAATCTTGAGGAGAAATTTAACCAATTTTAGGTTGTTATTAAAAAAATGAATCCACCTTAATGAAGAATTATAAATGCATATTTCCTCCGTTCCGATCTTTCTATTTTTTTTTTGTTAACCTAGAATCATTGTCGAAATTCATTCAAAATAACAACAAACAATAGGAGCATTATTCCGATTATTCCGGAACGAAGGAAGTATATAATGTATGATCTGTTGGGAAAATTGTCTATTTGACAATAAATAAGGCTTTCTTGAATTTAACGAAATGACAAATAATATAATGAACCATAACATAAACATAATTAACGGGACAGGAAATAAAGATAAACTAGAATGTAAAAAATTAAAGCAAACCGAGTAATTAAAGAATTCGAGTCTTGTATTGGACACAATCTCCGCAAGAAGATATTGTTCCGCACTGGTGCTTACGGATTAGCGGCAATCTTCTTTCAAGATGAAACGACTTTACAGTCATTAATAGGAGCACTCCAAATTAATGACTTCGGCGAACAAAATTCGTGTTTGACACTTCCAGACTTTGAAGAAGACTTATGCAACGAGATGATTTTTCTTCTAACAGATGATGTTAAGAATTTCATTGAATTCTGTGACTGAATTCCATAATTCAGTTAATTATCTAACTGAGTTAGTTAACTCCGTTAGATAAGTGATTCTCTACTTCTAGTGAGAAGAGAGAGTGAATATGTGAAGTGAAAAAATGATTGAGTGAATGAATGAATTTGACAAACTAGTGGGGGTTATTTATAGTAGATGAAGAGTTAGGGTGTCTCTTGGGAATAGGCACAATTGGTGTCTGGTGGATTCTGGACCGTTGGATCAGATCTAGATGGAGGGAGGAGATCTGCTGGGTCGGCCCAACAGCCTTGACCCGCCTATTTGAAAAGGCATGGGTCACACCCACCTTTTCAAGAACCATCACAACCCAAATGCTCCAAATTGGATCTGCCGGCCCACCTTGCTGAACCCATCTGGACTGAACCACCATTGCCAAGCCGAACCCGCCTTGGACCGAATCGAACCATGAACCGAGCCAACTTTTGTCAAAAGTTTAAGGCTCCTTAGCTCCTAACGACGATGCGGTCGTGCAAAGTGCGCCCTAAACCGCCCATTTCGCCCTTCGCGCGCTTCGCGGGTTGTGGGTCCATTTTGAGCTAGTACAAAACTGGCACAATTTGGCTACTCCTTGCATGGTTGGCCCAATTGTCCACCTAGGTTGGCCCTAAGGAGATCAACTTGTTGACTACTCCTTTGGATGGATCCACTTATAAACTCTCATTACTTTACATCTTTAAGCAATGTGGGATAACAATTTCATATCCCATAAACTCTTCATATACCCATTTCTTTTTGCATACTTTGAACATTAATTCCTCATTCACTACTAATTGATTTTGAGAAAATAAATATATCAAATTAATCTACTCCAAATGTAGATTATTAATATGCAATCAATTTCCATTTTCCTAAAATGGAACCCAGTGAAATTTTTGATCAAAAGTCGGTCAAACCTCACTTTAACAAAACCAAAATTCCAACATGATCTGGATTTTGGTGTTAGATTCATGGTGGATTGATGTGATACGGAGTACATGGGAGTGTTTTGGTGGGTTGGGGGATAAAGAAGGGAAGAGAAGAAAGGTGTGGGTAAGATATGTTTTAATGGATTGCACTTAGTAATGAGAGAGAGAGAGGAGGGTGGGGAGTGTAAATATAAAGGACGAGTTTGACCAATTAAAAAAAGGAAGTATAGAGTGAGGTGTAGAGTTATCACTTGTTCTAAAAGATTAAACTATTAAATCGTGACTCACCAATATATATCAAGCTTTTACACCCCTCCTCATGTGTGACCCGATCGCACACGTGAAGAAATTTTAAACATGGGCATGCCAAATTTCATACATGCCATATTTTTTTGAGCATGCTAAACATAGTACAATTTTTGTACAAATAAATTCGGATAATATCGCAAGCAGGCAAAATCAAACCTATAACCTTGCACTTTGATACCATGTAAAGTTACCAATTGATCTAAAACTTAAGCTGTTAAATCGTGACTAAATAATGTATATCAAGCTTTCACATGACACATGAATTGGGTAGATGTGAATGTTAGTTGCTAATAAAAACTAAAATTAGGAAATAGTGGTCAGTGATGGTCATTGTGTAAAGGCGATGATTATGATGGTGGTTGTGGGATGGTGGAATGAGGGTGATTGGAGTTTGAAGAAAACGAAAGAGAGGCTTTCATGGGAGAGGGTGGGGTGTTGTATATGACTCAATTGTGGGTAGGGAATCAGTAGGTTAGGCACACCAAAAGATGTTATCTTTAAGGTATTTAATTCGTCCCACTATGGTGTAATGGTCTCAACGAATTTCACCTCCAGGATACAAAACCTACACACTCTTATTCAAAGTTACACTCCTTTGAATAACTCGGGAACAATAATCGAAGCTTTAACTGTTTGACTCGAAGAGTAGATTTGTTTAAGAAGAAAGACTCGGGAAGTAATTAACTCAGTGATTTCTCTATATATCAGTTCCAAGGAGACCAAATTCTATTTATAGAGTTGGTGTTGTCGTCTTGAAAAGACACAACTTTTCCGAACCGGTGCCTCACCCGCACGGCCGAGTCAACAAAGTTGCACGGCCGCTCCATGCTTTTGCACGGGCGTGTCACCAAAATTGGCACCCGCCGCTCCGTACTTGCGCGGGCGTGCTCTTTGCCTTGCACGGCCGATCCGGCGTGCCCTCCGAACAGCTCATACTCTTTTGTAAATGACCATTCAAAGAGTTACAACCCTAAACATTTAAACTGATATACTTCCTCCCTCCTTAATACCATAACCGGTATTAAGATTTAATTAATATTTAAATTAATTAATTTATTTATTTCTTTCTTTCTTATATATATTATATATATAAATATATATAATAATATAATACTCAAAACTTTAAGCCATACTTGATATTTTCCCACAATAGAGGAAAGCTCAAAGCAAGTTTATAGGAACTCTTCAAACTTAGCTATTATATAACAAGTTTAGCTCCACAAGTTTTAGTAGTAATCCCATGTGGGATAAAGAAGACACAAGAAAACAAGAAATGAAGAATAAGACTTTATACCATGAATGAAAGGTTTGTTTACAAACTCAATATGGGAGATGATCAAGTATTATATGTGAATACTACTACATATAACAATCCCCCACTTATTTACATATAATGACACTAAACAATTTCAGCTTCTTTACATAATGAATACCCATTAAGTGGACGAGCCTTAAACTTTATGGTTGAATGTGAAACCTCTTAGGGAGACATATCCTCGTCATGTATGATTTCATGTTCCTTTTGATCTTGGCAGCACCTTGTAGTTGGGCCTTGTGCTTAATCCTGGTGTTCACAAGTACTCTAGGAATTTTACCGGAGTAATCCATAAGAAGCGGCCTCTCACTTCTTTACTTGTATAGGTAGACTTATCGAGAATGTCCACAACGCATTCTACGAAAGCTATAAGTCTATTAAGGATTTTGAATCCATCCTAATCTTGTTGTGGTAATGAAAGTGCATAGGTCAGATATGAAACTTTCAAATAGTGACACCCCCACTATTTTTAAGTTATGCACTCGAAATGTATCAAAGTTTCCATTTCACCAATGTCTAATATTGAATTGCCTTTTAACTTTAAACATAAGGTGACAAATCTATGACTTGTACCTTAAGATAAAGTTGGTTTCAATTAAGACATTGTTTAGACCGGTAATAGTCCCATATCTCTCATGACCTTTGTAATTTTATCCCCTGATAAAGATTTTGTTAGTGGATCACCTAACATCTGATTTGTAGGAAGATACTCAAGTGCTATCTTTCCCTTTTTAACCATATCTCTAATATGATTATATCTCATAGCAATGTGTTTGCTATGATTTGATATTCTCTCATTCTTTGTATTAAATATGGCAGCTTGATTATCACAATACAAAGTTGTGGCTCCTTTCTTAGAATCAATAAATGGTATGGTTCTTAGAAATCTTCTAAACCATATTAAATCTTTACTAGCCATTGACATGGCTATGTACTCAGATTCCATAGAAGACAAAGCAACACATGTTTGTCTTTTTGAAGACCAAGCAACTATGGCTCCTCCAATAGTAAATAACCAACCACTCGTTGATTTGGAGTTGGTTACATCTGATGCCCAATTTGCATCACTATAACATTCAAGTATAGGTGAATTACACTTGTAATGTAAGCCATAGTTTATTGTGAATTTTAAGTACCTTAGTACTCTTTTTAGTTCCGTCCAATGTTCTTCACTTGGATTACTTGTAAATCTACTAAGTATGCCAATTGCACATGCAAGATCAGGTCTTGTATGATTAACCACATACATTATGCTACCAATTATCTTGGCATATTCTCCTTGATTTACGGCCTCGCCTTTATTTGGAACTAACTTCATATGAGGGTCAATAGGACTTTTACTTATTTTGCAATCAAAATAATTAAACTTCTTTAATATTTCCTCAATGTAATGTAATTGAGTTAATATGTAAGTTTTGTCCTTTTTGATCACCTTAACCCCCAAAATGACATCTACTGGACCTAAGTCCTTCATGTCAAACACTTGCTTTAAATAGTTCTTTGTCTCATTAATACAATTAATATTAGAACCAAATATTAGCAAGTCATCAACATATAAAGTTATAACAACTTTATAATTAAGAGTAACTTTAGTAAAAACACAACTTTCTACTTTACTACTCTTAAAACCAAACTTTCGAATTTCTTGCTTAAACTTCTTGTACCATTGAATTGGTGCTTGTTTAAGTCCATATAGAGATTTCTTCAATTTACATACTTTATGTTCTTCTCCTTTAGAGACATAACCTCGGGTTGTTGTATGTAAATCTCTTCATCTAAATCTCCATTTAAGAATGCTGTTTTAACATCCATTTGATGAACCTCTAGTCCATAGGCGGATGCTATAGCAAACATAGTTCTAATTGATGTAAATTTAGTGACCGGTGAAAATGTTTCGAAATAGTCAATTTCTTCTTTTTGACTATAACCTTTGGCTACTAATCTTACCTTGTACTTATCAATAGTGCCATCAGTTTTGAGTTTCTTTTTCAAAGCCCACTTGCAGCCAATAGGTTTAGTATTAGGAGGAGGATTGACTAGAGTCCATGTTTCATTATCAAGGATAGATTTGATTTCATCATCCATGGCTCTTTTCCACAAGTTCGAATCGACAAAGACATAGCTTCTTGAAAAGTTTTAGGATCCTCTTCTAACATATATGTAAACATGCCAGGACCAAGGTTCTTTTCAATTCTTTGTCTTTTGCTTCTCCTTAACTCAACTATTTCATCATTTTCATTGTTGTCTAAATTTTCATCATTAGCAATGGCATCACCATTATCATGTGAACTTGATGCATTTTCTACTTCAAGTTCTTTTGACAATTCATGGTTTATATCTACCTTGTCTACACTTTTTATGTTCAAATGTTCATAAAAAATAGCACGCGTAGCTTCAAACACACGATTGTCATTAATTCTCATAAATCTATATGCTTTGCTTATTGAAGAATAATCAATAAATATAGATTTTACTTTTGCTTCCAAGTTTATTTCTTTTCAAAGTTGCATCTAAAACATATGCAACACAACCCCATACTTTTAAATGTGAAATATTAGGCTTACGCCCATTAAATAATTCGTATGGAGTTTTCATATGTTTATTCACAATTCTGTTACAAATGTAAACAGAACTTAATAGTGCCTCTCCCCAATAGCTCATTGGTAATTTTGAATTTATAATCATGGCACTAACCATCTCCATTAAGGATCGATTTTTCCTCTCGGCTACTCCATTTTGTGGTGGAGTATTAGGTGCTGAAGATTCCCTAACAATTCCATTTTGTTGACAAAATGAAATCATCTCGTTTGGAAAATATTCACCTCCTCTATCCGATCTTAATCGTTTTATCCTTAGATTGGTTTGATTTTCAACTTCGGCTTTGAAAATTTTAAACTTGTCAAAAGCTTCATCTTTTGTTCTAAGTAAATACACATATGCAAACTTAGAAAAATCATCAATGAACGTAATAAAATAACGTTTTCCACCTCTTGTCAAAATATCTTTATTGTCACAAATATCGGTATGAATTAACTCAAGTAACCTAGTTGATCTTACTACACTTTTAAAAGATGTTTTAGTCAACTTAGATTGAGCGCAACATTCACAATTATTCATAGAATAAATAGTCGAAAATTTAGGAATATACTCATATTTAATCATACGACTCATTGCATTCATACCAATATGTCCTAATCTAGAATGCCAAAAATCATGCTTTTCAACATTAAAATTAGAATCAACAAAGTAAGAAGAACTGGTAATTTTATTATCAATGCTCAATAAATACATTTGGTCTTTAATGTAGCCCTTTCCAACAAACGTCCCATTTTTAGTGATATTCACTTGTTGAGCGCGAAAGGTTACTTTAAAGCCATTTTCGTCCAATTTAGGAACGGATACAAGATTCTTCCTCATAGAGGGAATATGGTACACATTTTTCAAAGTAAGAGTCTTTCCCGAAGTGAGGGAGAGAATAATGGTCCCTATGCCCAAGACCTCGCTTGTAGAAGCATTTCCCATATAAACTGCTTTTGGCTCTTTCACTTCTTCATAAGTTTTGAACAAGCTTCGATTTGGAGTTACATGACATGTAGCCCCTGAATCAATCCACCAATCTGAGTCGACATTGTTGACTAGACAGATTTCGGAAAGCATGCGAATGAAGTTGCTCTCAACTACATTTGCTTGTTCATCTTTCTCGTTGTCCTTTGCGGTAATAGCGCTTCTTAGCCAAATGATTTGTTTTTGCACAAACATAGCAAGAACTCTTCTGCTTTTTCTTAGCTTTACCATTTCCATCATTTTTAAAGTTGTTTTTCCGTTTGAACTTTCCTTGGTTTCCCTTGGAAGTTCCTGCAACATTTTTATTTTCCACATAGTTTACACCATCAATCTTCTCGTAAATTGAGCCATCACGTTTGAGACTTTCACCTCAATTTGGATGCCTCAAGAAGTTCATCTAAGGTGACGGCCTTCATCTTATGCTTCAATTTCTTTTGGTAATCTTTCCAAGAAGGTGGAAGTTTACCAATGATGGTTGAAACTTGGAATGTCTCGTAAATGGGTTCACCCGCATCGGCACATTCGATGGCTATGTCATCGAGTTCATTAACTTGATCAATGACAGCCTCGAGTCTACCATCTTGTATTCAACAAATTTATTAACCAAAAAAGATTTATTACCAAAGCATCTTCATCGACGTACCTTCGTTTGATTGCAAACCAAACTTCGCCGGCGGTTTTGTGTATTTGGAACACGTTGAACAACGTGTTGTTCAATGCTTGCGTAATGGTGAATCGGCAAATGAAGTCATCCGATTTCCATTTCTTCACTTTTTCACAGCCTCGGTTTCTGCGTGCTCTCAGTTGCTTTATCATTTTCATTCTCCTTTGGACAAGGATCACATAGCACGTAGAATACCTTTCGCAATGGTGAGAAGGTATTCCATCTTCAAGCTCCAACGCTTGTAGTTCAGCCCATTTAGCCTCTCTAACTTATCTCGCTTCTGCAACCGTCCCTTCATTAAAACCGACTCCATCTATACGAAATTTAAATACCTTAAAACTGTTGTATATGACTCAATTGTGGGTAGGGAATCGCAGGTTAGGCACACCAAAAGATGTTATCTTTAAGGTATTTAATTCGGCCCCACAATGGTTTAATGGTCTCAACGAATTTCACCTCCAGGATACAAAACCTACACACTCTTATTCAAAGTTACACTCCTTTGAATAACTCGGGAACAATAATCGAAGCTTTAACTGTTTGACTCGAAGAGTAGATTTGTTTAAGAAGAAAGACTCGGGAAGTAATTAACTCAGTGATTTCTCTATATATCGGGCCCAAGGAGACCACTCTATTTATAGAGTTGGTGTTGTCGTCTTGAAAAGACACAACTTTTCCGAACTGGTGCCTCAGCTGCACGGCCGAGTCAACAAAGTTGCACGGCCGCTCCATGCTTTTGCACGGGCGTGTCACCAAAATTGGCACGGCCGCTCCGTACTTGCACGGGCGTGCTCTTTGCCTTGCACGGCCGATCCGGGCGTGCCCCTCCGAACAGTCATACTCTTTTGTAAATGACCATTAAAAGAGTTACAACCCTAAACATCCTCCCTCCTTAATACCATAACCGGTATTAAGATTTAATTAATATTTAAATTAATTAATTTATTTCTTTCTTTCTTATATATATTATATATATATATATATAATAATATAATACTCAAAACTTTAAGCCATACTTGATATTTTCCCATAATAGAGGAAAGCTCAAGCAAGCTTATAGGAACTCTTCAAACTTAGCTATTATATAACAAGTTTAGCTCCACAAGTTTTAGTAGTAATCCCATGTGGGATAAAGAAGACACAAGAAAACAAGAAATGAAGAATAAGACTTTATACCATGAATGAAAGATTTGTTTACAAACTCAATATGGGAGATGATCAAGTATTATATGTGAATACTACTACATATAACATGGGGAGGGCTGTCCATGGAAGAAGGGAAGAAGATGAAGTAGGGTGGGGTATTTTCTCAATTAAAATTCATACTCCCTCCGTCCCAGACCAAGGGTTCTCGGGGGAGATTTCACGCTTCTTAAGAAATTTTTTTAAAGTAGGTAGAAAATTTTAGGAGAGAGAATGTAAAAGTTAAATGTGTGGTAGGGAATAGGAGAGAGAATGTAAAAGTTAAATGTGTGGTAGGGAATAGAAAAGAGAATGTAAAAGTTAAAAATATTTAATAGGAGAGAGAATGAGTGAGAGGAATAGTAATGGTTTTTTTGTAAATATATGGAGATGATAAGGGTATAAATATATGGAAAACTTTCCATTTAAGGAAAGGAACTCTTGATGAATTAAAGAAAGGAAGAAAGAGACTCTTGATGCAGGACGGAGGAAGTATTTTATTCTTAAATTCTAGTCATTTGCATTGACACGTAACTATTTAACGTTCGAAAATGGATAAAGTTAGTCATAATTACCTCCGTTACACAAAATGTCCGGTTTAGGTACCTTGCTTGTAACAAAAATGACACAAGATACTAAATCCGCACAAAACGATCTGATGGGATTTTTTTTTTCTTTTTTTTGCCAAAGACAAACATAACATTAATTTTAGAGTATAGAGAGAACAAATAAAATGCTCCCTTAGTTTCTACAAAAATTGTCCATTTTTCACTTTAAAAAGCATTTGAGAAGTGTTGGAAATTTAAGCATTTTAATGACATATACACATAAATATTTTCTTAATAAACTCAAAATATTACACGATGGGTGTAAGTGTAAATTAGATCTTGTTGCTTCACAAAAAAAAAGTTTAATAACTTCTTCAAAATTTGAATATTTATTTTAAGATAATATTATATTGATAAAATAGTCATTCATTTAACAATGAAATAAGTATCTATAGTATAAATTAGACCTCCACTATGAACAGTTGAATGAACAGTATCAAGTGACGAATTTTTCATTTTGCCCTCATACATTTGTCCCTTTTCCATTTTACCCTTAATTTTTTTTTTTAAATCCTTTCCCATTTTGCCCTTAAATTTTTTTTTTAAAATTAAAAAAAAAAATCGTGTTCTTGAACACGGACATGTACTAGTAGTGTTTAAATGGCGATTCTTACTTTGCCTCGGTCCCACAACAATGATAGTCTTAACTAATTATTCTATTTTTTTTTCTATTTTTTTTTTTTGAGCAATTCTAATACTCCCTTTAAGAAACTTCATTTATCACTTCCGAGTAAACACCTATAGCAAACACACTTAAAAAATGAGACTTGAGTATGTTAGAATAAATAAGAGTGTCGTTGTTCACAGTCGTAAATGATTAAGGCTCCGTTTATTTCAACGAAAAATGTTTTACGAAAAATGATTTTCGTAATATGTTTTTCAAAAAATTAATTTTCTGTAAAATATTTTTCGAAAAATGAGATAAACATGTTTTCCGCTGGGGGTAAAGAAAATATTTTTCGAAAAAAATTTCATGTATTTAATAAAAAATTTTGTCGATAAAAACACAATTTGAGATAATTTGAGTGGGGTAGAGGGGGGAGAGGGGTTGAGGGCAAGGGGAGTGGAGTGGAGTGGAGTGGAGTGGAGTGGGGTGGGGGGGGGGGCAAGGGGTGGTGGTGGTGAGTGGAGTGGGGTGGGGTGGGGAGTTGTTAAAAATCAATTTTAAATGATTAATTTTTTTTGACCTCGGGGGTGGGGGTAGGGGTAGTGGTGGTGGTGAGTAGAGTGGGGTGGAAAGTTGTTAAAAATAAATTTTAAATGATTAAATTTATTTTTGATCAAATGGGGGCGAGGGTGGGTGATGGTGGTGAGTGGGGTGGTGGTGGGGTGGGGGGTAGTGGGTGGTGGTGGTGAGTGGGGTGGAGGCGGTGGTGGTGAGTGGGGTGGGTAACGTGAGAATGTATGAAAAGTTAGGTGTGTGAGGGTGTTTTCATTTTTCGAAAAATGTTTTAATTAGGAAAAATTCGTAAGTCACGCGGAAAAGGGCGTAAAACATTTTTCGAAAAATATTTTCCCCATTTTTCGGTACTTATCAAATACCGAAAAATAAAAAAAAACGTTTTCCGTAAAACGTTTTTACGGGCAAACAAACGGAGCCTAAGTATACCAATAGATGTGCTTAAATTTTTAAATGGTGCAATCTATAGTATAAATGAGGGAGGTGTTTTGAACAGTAGTATGAACAGTTTCAATCGCAAAAATTACCATTTTGCCCTCACTGTTTTGTCTCTTTTCCGTTTTGCCCTCATAACTATCTATGTCGTACGACATGGGTGGCCAATTTTTTTTTTTTTTGATATATAAAAAAAAAAAAACTCACGTGGCCTTGGACATGGGCATGTACTAGTAGTATAACATATGGTTACAAATATATAATACTCCACTCAATAATTTTACGAGCGTGAATAAAAACACTCAACAAATAAAATGAAAATTGGGATTAACATCATTACGAGATGAAAATAAAATGAAATTTGGGATTAATGAAGGGATTACAACAAGGGGAAATTATCGGTGGATCCTCCATCCTAAGTCAAACGATCAATTAAGACATGAATTTTGAAATTTAACCAACTAATCCGGCTTCATAATCAAAATTTCACCTAGTCCTTCCTACCAAAAAAATATAAAACTAACCCCCTCTCTCTCTTCTCTCACTCTCTCTCTCTACCACCCCTTCCGGCCAACCTTCCCCTCCCCACCGACGATCCGGCGACCCATCTTCTTTTCCTCCTCCGGCGACTCTCCCCCTTTTTTGTCCAACTTCGGCTGCCTCCTTCCCACCCTCCGGCCACCTCCCCCTCGTCCAGCCATCTTACCTCCTCCCTTTTCGTCAGATCTGTCCAAATGTGTTCAGATTTGTCCTTTTGACCAACTCCCACAACCTCCCCTCACCGGTCAACCCCGGCCTTCTCCCACTCCTTACGCCGGCGCCTGTGTTCTTCTCTTTGTTTCTCTCTTCGTCTTCACCAGTATGGCTTCTTCTTTCCGGCCTCTAGCTAGACAAAGGACGACGAAAGAATGCTTTTTAATATCCAGAAGTTCTACAACGTGGTGGTCGAGGAGCTGCCATCAAATGTTGCAGATCTTCTCTAAGCTAGATTTATGTTTTGTTGTTTGTTAGTAGTCAAGTCAGAAAGACGTTTGTTTAATTTTATTTTTTGAGAACTATTTGTTGTGCTCTATTTTTACTCTTTAGTACAATAGGGTCTGTTATCTAAGGTTTATGAGATGGTTGAAACATTTTTAGTTTTACTGAATCTTCATCTTGACAATGGCATATTTTCTAGTTTGTATCTCTACATTTTTCTCATTCATATTTCTATATATGGTGCAGAGCAGTTGTCTCCATGTTTACATTTTGTGTAGTAGTACATATTTTTTTAAATGGAAAAATTTGAAGACATAGTAATGATTTTTATTATTTTTCAGTAATAAAAATTTCATAAAAATCATTTCAAAATGAAAGTTCTTCCATGGCAGTCTAAACCCCTTTAATCACTGTTCACTTTCTATGGCGAACATCCCTAAGGTGATTAATCTTACTGAGGTTGAAAACCAAGTAGTCCATCAGCTGAATGAGAAGGTAGCTCTAAAATATTCATGTCAGCAAAATGTTGTTAATAGAATGAATATGGAGCAGTCATCTTTAGGTCAAATAATCTCAAAAAATTGCAAAAATAAGGACTAATAAAATTCTAAAAACAATTGTGAACTTAACTAAAATAACTGTGAACTTAATTAAAAACAACTGTGAACTTAACAAATATGTCAAATAATCTCATAAAATTGCAAAAATAGAGGCCATAAAGGACTAAAACAACTGTGAACTTAATAAAAAACGACAGTTAATGTAAGTAAAAGCAACTATGAACATAACAAATATGTCAAACAATCTCATAAAATTGCAAAAATAGAGGCCATAAAGACTAAAACAACTGTGAACTTAACAAAAAACAACAGTGAACTTAACAAATAGATCAAATAATCTCATAAAATTGAAAAAAATAAAAGCTATAAAATACTAAAACCAACTGTGAACTTAACTAAAACAATTGTGAACTTAACAAAAAACAACATTGAACTTAACAAATAGGTCAAAGAATCTCATAAAATTGCAAAATAGAGGTTATAAAAAACTAAAAACAACTGTGAACTTAACTAAAACAATTGTGAACTTAACTAATAGGTCAAATAATCTCATAAAATTGCAAAAATAGAGGCAATAAAGGACTAAAACAACTGTGAACTTAACAAAAAACAACATTGAACTTAACAAATAGGTCAAATAATCTCATAAAATTACAAAATAAAGGTTATAAAAGACTAAAAAAAGCTGTGAACTTAACTAAAAAAATATGTAAATTAAGTAAATAATAGTCATTTTCATGCAGAAATTACGAATTTAGCTAAAATAACTGTGAACTTCTCTTAATTGTTGTTGGAACAAATGTAAAAAATATCTGTGAACTTATCAAAAACAACTGTGAACTTGTAACAAATGTGAACTTCTCGAATTTGCTTCAAATTATATGTCGATGCTACTAGTTTGATTCGTATTGACGATACGAAAACAACGGTGGTTTCAATTTTTTTTTTTGAGTTCTAGTTCTTAAAATATTTCATTTTAAAGTTTTGGGAGGAAAAAAAACGAAAAAGCAGGGGGAGGAAAGGGACAGCACTGTCCCTTTTATGTCGCATGGGGTGCCTTTATAAAAAACGGGGGAAGAAATGGACAGCCTGTCCCTTTTATGTCGCATGAGGTGCCTTTATAAAAAACGGGGTGTCATTATAAAGCGTGGACCTATTGAAATTTCTTCAAAATATGTCCTTGATGGTTATTTTCATTAGGATGAGGGACTATTTGATAATTGCCCCTTACAACAAAAGGAGAAATCTTGGAGGGGGTAATTTCTAAATAAGGCAAGTAATGGAGGGGAGATTTTGTAATGTCTTAACCTCATTTCTTCTTGCTTCCCTGTCCGTCTCCCTTCACCATTCCCCTGCCTTACGCCATTGGAGCTTTTCAAAGGAGATTCAACTCTATAAAGATCCCCCGTCGCAAAACCCTAGTTTTTATTTTCCCTTGATTTTTTGCGATTAAAAAACCCCTCGATCTGGCCTGGTACGTTTCCTTATTCTTATCTGAATCACCACAATTTAATATCTCTTAATTTTATTTAACAACGATCGTTTTTTCATTGATTCGTTTAATTGATTGATCACTTTTCTAATTTCACACTGCATCACTTGATGAAGATAGTTAGTAAATTTGTTAATGGTGTATTGGCGTGGTTGTTTTGTTATGGAGCTCCTTGGGACTTGGCTTTTTTTTTATTTGATGTTTTTCACTTGATATTCTGGATTAGGATTTTAGGTCATATGGAATTAGTGGGTTTTAGTTATTTTTGATGTGATTTTATTTATATCTTGAATTAGTAAAACATGGTACTCATGATGTTCATGCATTTCGTGTTTTCTGTTGTAGTAAATCATTTTCTATTTTCTATGATGTTGATTTTGTTTTTGAGAATATTAGGTTTGAGTAATGATTGTTGTGTATATGGTAGTTGTTGATGTAGTGTAGTTGTTAGGTTTCAGATTATAGTGGTTATGCATGCTTGTGATCGTAGCTCATCTTTCGGTGAAACTTTGGAACTTCGAAAATGTAATGTGACATCAAATACAGGCTTCTGTGAGTGATAGTTAAGAAATTTCATGACGAGAGATAATAGATTTTGTGAATGAAAATTCTGGTCAGACTATACATTGCTTACGTAAAGCTTACAACTGGCTGCAGTGTACATTTAGGTGCCAGTATGATGTAGACATTATACATTAAGCGTTGTTATTAGTTTTTTTTTTCCTTTCTGTTTTTGATATTTATGTTTTTTGGTCAATAGCTGATGTTGGTGACTCTAATGTTTGAGTTTGTAATTGTTTCACAGTTCGATGAAAATAGTAAGTTGAGCTCCAACATATTGAAGGGGTGGAACAATGGTTCTCATATGAGTTGTTGACTTCTGAAGTCTTGATTATTTTTCAAAATCTTGGCGAGGAAGCATGAACATCGTCAAAGGTGTTGCTGAACTTATCCGGAGGACATCCACCGGCCAAGGCGTAGAGTCTGGTTTGGGATCATCGTCTGAGAGGTTACTGGCTCCCGCTCCAAAAATTTCCTTCAGGTATTGATATTTCTCTGGTTGATATCACTGAATAGTTATGGTAGCTTACACAATGTTAAATATATTAAATCACCTTGTACAAGCTGTGAATTTGTTGGAGTGTGATGTTGTATATGTGACCATGCTGCCATCTGCTTATGGAATTCAAACTCGATATTCTTTCATTTAAACTTTGGCATTTTAATCTGAAATTGGGTTCTTAAATAGCACTAGCGCCTGACTACAGTATCACATATTGCCAACACACACACACACTCACACAAGAAGCTGGACGGAATAGGAATAGGGAAGAATGTTCAAAGTGGGAAAGAAGTCCTCACGAACAGGGGAAGACTTGTGCTTTATCTAGCAATAGCCATTATGATATCTGCTTTTCTGTGAACTTCTGATTTTCCGTTTCTCTTTTTCAGCGATGTTGGAGATGAGGCAATATTAAGTTCTCTTTGGGAAAGATATAAAACTTCGTCAGATAAGGTATGTTATTCGTCTTTCTACTCATTTTAGCTTCTGTTCTTATTTCTTAAGAGTTCAATAACGCTAATCTGAGATCATACATCCAAAAACATAGTCTCTTGGATGAGTGTTAAAATGTGAGGCTAGGTTTCTAGAAGGATGGGTTTGTTGAAGCTTCTTCTTACAATTTTTTTCAATATTATCACCCATGGAAACTTTACTTGTTTTAATTGTTCATTGTGCTTTCCTTGACCATATAGAGGTGGAACATCTGATGTTTTCTCTTACGCTATTATGTTACTTCCTGAGACAGGATTTACCTAAGTATTTATTTAATGATGATGATGAAACTTTTCAACAAATGTTTCTTATCCGTTGGTCCCAAAGTTCGTATGGGCAACTACCGTAGATCGAGTTACAGATGTCGAAAAATAGAATGGCCATCTCTTATATCTATTTAGCCAAAATTCCTTATTAGCAAACTCCATAACAAAGATAGAGTTCACTCATGTCTTGGCTATTACTTTTTTAGGTGATGCATTTGGTGTATGCATAAGCCTATTAAGCAGCTCTTTCCGTCCATTTAATGTTATCTTTCACATTCGGTCGATAGAGTTCACTCATGTCTTGGCTATTACTTTTTTAGGTGATCCATTTGTCGATGGAAGTAGTTATTTTGTCACATTCTTAATGCTAAAGCACTTTTGTGAACATTTATGCGTTTAACTCTAAATATTAATTTCCTTGCGAACGCAAGATGTTTCCTATTACAAAAAGATTCAGACATGCTTCTACACAAACAGTACTAACCTAGTACTGTCGAGGCATTTGGTAATGGTTGCCATGTTTGTTAGCAGAGTTCATTTAGCGGGTCTCAGTAGCTGATCCCATATTAACCACGGGAATGCTATTTGGTTGTAGTTAATGGTAAAGGGGTTTGTGTTGACGCTCTATTCTGTTTGCTTCTTGTTGATCATCTTGTCTGATCCTTTATGAAAAAAATGTTATCACGAGAGTAAGACAATATGTCCTCTTACATCTTGATGAGGATTTCATTAAAAAGCCAACTGTCTACATGTTCTCCATCTATATTTTGGTGATAGGTGTTGTGATATTATGTGGTTGGGAAGAACTTCTGCTTATCTCCGCTTTCTTTCAAAACCTATTGAAACGTATGATATCTCCCCTTCTCAAGCAGGCTGCACAAATTTCTTGTTTCAATTTTCAGGCAGAACGAAAAAAACTGTTTCACATTTTCCTTAAGCAATTCCTGGTAATATACAAGAACTGGGAGCCGGTTGGTATAGGACAATCCCCCGAAGCTGCTTTGAGTTCTCAACATTTTGACGAAGTCATTATTGGCTGTTCTGCAGCTCATCCTGCTGAAATCATACTGATCTTTATAGAAGAAGTTACTCATATAACTACATTGATCAGTGAACGTAAGTTTGCTTTTATTTTTGTTCTTATTACTTCTATTTCTTTATTTCATTTTTATTTTCTGTTTTCCTTTTAGCTTTTCACAATACTTTATTGGATCTTCTTAATTTGAACCTCTGATATTTCTTCTCAAAAAAATATTATTTGCTCCTCGTGAATCCTGTAATGTGCTTATTCTTTTCCTAAATGAACTCATGACTTACCTAGTTTTTTTATGCTGAATGTTTTCTTTTTGATTGCAAGAAACTTTGCATGCTTGCTTGTGCTGCGTCTGGCTGGCATATTAGACTGGAACCGATGCTCATACATTTCCATGAAAAATTGAAGTAGATATATGTTAAATATAAAAGGAAATGGAATAGAGGTCCAAGGGGTAGTCACAACTCGATCTAGTTAGGGGACATATTCCAAGCTCTAGTACCAAGACAATGGGTGTGGCAGAAAAACAAACCAAAAGTTTGCATTTCCCTCTGTGGGTGTCAGGATGTGATTCTGATGTACATAAACTGCTCCTTGGTCGGTTTATATATGGTTAGGCACGTCATATTATTGTATGGTTATAGGCTAATATGCTGCCTATCTATTGATGAAATTGATGCACAAAAGTAGAAAACTGCGTACTGAGATCCTGGTTGTGATGGATTTGGAGGCTAACAAAAATTGCTGTGTTTCAGAGTTTGTTAAACTTGTCGAAAGAAAATTAGGGACAACAAGTTCGGAGGCAACCTAATTCAACCCAGTCAATCCCCAATCAATCGATTAGTTCAAAGAATTTGTGTCTCGTTCTCAATTGATTTTTGAAAAATTCTCCAATCGATTTAGGTTTTGCTCAAGCTTTGAATTGACTTGCTGGAAATCATAATGGAACCCCCTAAGCGAATTCTCATTGAGTGATGTTTTTTTTCCTAAAGAGCCTACTTCCTTTTCGGGAAAAAGAAATGACGACATCTGGGCAATACGCACTAATATGAATGGACTTGAGACCTCTCTTCGTGAGCTAATCCCGTGTCTCTATCATATGTCTTTGATTCATGGGGCTCCAATTGTTGTTTTCATATTGTTGGGGGAGGGTGAGAGGGGAATTGATCGTATGGTAGATTGGATGGAGGAGCCGTTTGAGTGGAGTGATATGAAAAAGGAAGTGTCATCCTTCGCAAGGGACAAAGCACCAGAACCAAATGGGTTTACCGTGGCATTTTCTACAATTGTTGGGATGTTATTCAGGTTGTCATAATCTATGATTCTCAAATTCGGGTACGAGTGTCTGACAAGGGTACGGATTAGACCGTTGGATCCTCCAAAACAGTAAGATTTTACACCAAATGTAGTGTAAAATAGCCACACCCGCACCCACACCCACACCCACACCCATGTCCTGTAGACACGGGTACTTTGGCAAATTGAAGGATTCGAGCATCAAGGTCATAATAAAGGTTTTTCAGGAATCTTTTGGCAATGGTAATATTTGTTATAGTATCAATTCTACTTTCGTTAGCTTGATGTATCAATTCTACCTTCATTAGCTTGATTCCTAAGAAACACATATCTAGGAAGGTGAGAGATTTCAGACCGATTAGTTTGGTGACGAGTGTTTACAAAACCACGATTAAGGTTTTGTCTTGGAGACTTGGGGTTGTTTTGGGTAGTGGCTTTACTTGATATTCAGCTCATAGAGTTTGGAGTTTGCTTAGAGTTTGGAATTTGGGAGCCTGATTAGAGGCTTTGGACTTTTTTAGATCTTCAAGACAGATTTACTTCTCGTTTACTCTTTTAGTCTTTCACTTAGATTCAACATATAAATATGAATTAACTATCCCTTGCATGATTTTATTGGAAGTCTAAAGTTCCCTCGAAATTGAAAGCTTTTGCGTGGCCTTTAGTGCTTAATCGTTTGAACACTAATGATGCCTGAAACGGCGACTCCCCAATAAGTCTTTGTCCCCAGACATTCGTGTGATGTGCTACTTTGCGACCTTGGTAAGGAAAGTGATGCTAGTAGATTATGGAAGTGTGGGGTATTTGCGATGTTGTGGTGTATGGGAATAGAATGGAATGCTATTTTTTGAGAATATATCTTTATTTTTTCTTCTACTTGGTGAGAGGATTGTATATCTTGCTTCCTTATGGGCGTTATAGGAGTTGTCGAGGATTGTCTATGACAAACTTGTGTAGAGACCGGAGCGCCACTTTACATTAGTCTGACTTTTGTAGTTTGTTACTTTGTATTTTTTTTCTCTTTCCTATTTTTAAGAGGACACCTTGTCCTATACTCTTTGTACTTTATCCTTCCTTCTAATATATCTTTTTGTTTTTTGATATCTTTTATAAAAAAAACATGTCTTGGGGTTTTCATGTTTGTCATCATCTTACTGACATAATGATAAATGGTGTAGAATCAGCTGATGATGTCACTTGACCTTGTGACTCTTGCTCATTTTCGTTTATATTACAATCACCAGATTCTAGGTGTAGAGTCTTGAGGGTTTGGGGTCTTTTTCACGACAGTCTTATCTATCATTTTTTGACTGGTATCCCCACTCCTCCCTTTCCTATCTCTTCAATTTTTTTGGAAATCTAGGATTCCTATTTAACACAAATTACAAACTGCAATGTCGTCGACAAACAAATGTTTATCTCCGAACTGGTGTCTAATATGCAAATCTTCTATGGAGACTCGTAATCATATCTTTCCTTCACTGTGACTTGAGCATGTTTATTTTGGTATTGACTGTTTGAGGTGACAGTTGTTAGTTAGGTAAGTCCAAATTTGAATCTTGTGCCTTATTTTCTCCAGATGCATGCTTGTTGTTTCACAAGGAAGAGAGGCAGGTATTTTATGGGAATGTGGGATTTTTACTATATTTTTTGTGTATTTGGTTGGAAAGTAACACTATGGATCTTCAAGGATCATCTTCACTTGTACTCCTTGCTTTGGGATAGAGTTGTTTGCGTAGATTCTGTATGGGCTCGTGCTTAAGATCTTTTTGGGATTTGCCCTTTCCGATTTCAGGATGGACATCGGATAGCTATTTTTCTTAGTACTGGCTATTCATGCAATTTTCTTCTCTTTTGATTAATCAACTTCTTGCCTGTGTGACTATACATTCTTTTGTATTTTAAATAATCTTTGGTTTCTTATCAAAAAAAAAGAAAAGAAAAAGGAAAAGATGAATGTCAAACTCAGTAAAAAATTAAATGACACTTCAATGAATAAACAATATCCTCAAGTAACTCAATGCC